>JAULJZ010161726.1:0-26641 GCA_032270985.1 Heliamphora pulchella
TCATAAAATAAAAAATTAATTTTATTAAAATAAAATTAAATACTAAAAATATAGTTTTCAATATACCAACCCTAACAATCTCCTACATATACTCAAAACTATGCTTGCATACATAGGACTCCCATGCTCTCTACATGACTATCAAAAGTCTTAGCCGGTAAACTCTTTGTAAAGGATCTGCAAGGTTGTCTTCTGATTTAAGCTCTATGTTTGACTAGAAATCTGAGTATGTGTACCTGAAAAGTACTAAACTGTCTGCCTAGTAAACCAACATGTAATTCTTAGTCCTTTTTAGGTACTTGATTATATTCTTTACCGCAGTCCAATGTTCCTATCTTGGGCTAGACTGACATTTGCTAACCATGCCAACGGTAAAGCAGATGTCGAGTCTAGTGCAAAGCATAACATATATGAGATTTCCTACTACTGAAGCATAAGGAAACGCTTTCATCTTCTTTATCTCATCAGGTGTTTTAGAACATTGATCCTTGCATAAAGTGATTCTATGCCTGAAAGAGAGAACCCCTTTTTTAGAATCTTGTATGCTAAAACGAGTAAGGATATCATCGATATATTTTGTTTGTGATAAGCTCAACATCCTTTATTTCTTATCTCGCACGAGTTTGATCCCAAGAACGTGACTAGTTTCTTCCAAGTCCTTCATATCGAACTGCCCAGATAACCATACTTTAACTATTGATAATGCCTCCACATCGTTTTTGATGAGCAAGATATCGTTTACATAAAGTACTAGGAAGATCACCACACTTTCGTCACGCTTCTTGTATATACAGGATTCATCCAAACTTTGATCAAAACTATAAGGCTTAATAGCTTGATCAAACCGAGTGTTCTAAGACCTCGATGCCTGCTTAAATCCATAAATAAATCTCTTAAGCTTGCACAACATGTGCTCTTAGACTTTTGCAATGAATTCGTCTGGTTGTATCATATAGATACACTCATCAAGATTTTCGTTAAGGAAAGCTGTCTTGACGTCTATTTGCCAAATTTTATAATCGAAATGACCGGCAATGGATAAGAGAATTTGGATAAACTTAAGTATGGCTATCAGTGAAAAGGTTTTCTCATAGTCGATCCCTTCTTTCTGACTAAACCATTTAGCAACAAGCCTAGCTTTGAAGGTTTTAACTTTTCCATCTGCTCGTTTCTTTCTCTTGTAGATCCACTTGCATCCAATGGATTTTATCCCTTCAGGCAGTTTTACAAGTTTTCAGACCTGATTGGAATACATAGATTCTATCTCTGAATTCATAGCCCTTTGCTAAAGATCTGCATCTTTGTCCTGAAGTGCTTCATTGTAGTTACAGGGTTTGGTATCTAGTTATGCTGGGATCTTATCAAAAGACTCTTCCAAGAACATATACCGACTAGGTTAATGAACAACCCTCCTACTATGATGAGGTACTATTTGTGTCTGTGTACTAGCAGTAACATGCTGTGCAGAATCTGAACCCTGTGCATCAGCACCCTGTTCTTGATTTGCACTTGTTTCGATAATCCTCCTACTACGACGAGATAATGGGATATCAATGACATGTTCTTCCATTCTACTAGTATTTTCTCTTAGTTCTTTCAGAATAATTTTGCTATTAGGCTTGTAGTTCATAATATAATTCTCCTCCAAGAATTGGGCATTAGTGCTAACAATGACCTTCTGATCCTTAGGATTATAAAATAGACCACCCTTCATTCCCTTGGAATATCCTACAAAAAAATAAACTTTTGTCCTCGGTTCTAACTTAACCGCGTTCCTTTTCAGCACATATGCGGGACACCCCCAAATCCGAATGTGTTTCAAACAAGATTTATGCCCGGTCCACAATTCTGTGGGAGTAAAAAGTACTAACTTAGAAGGTACCAAGTTCAGAATGTAAGTTGCTGTCTCTAAAGCGAGTCCCCAAAATGAATCGGGTAAACCTGAATAACTCATTATGGACCTTACCATTTTCATAAGTGTCTTATTCCTTTTTTCTACTACCATTCTGCTGCGAAGTGCCAGATGTAGTAAACTGGAATGTAATCTCTTCAGATGACAAGTAGTCCTTAAACGCTCCAAAGAGATATTCTCTACCACGGTCGAATCGTAGTGATTTGACACTTTTATCCAGATGCTTTTCCGCCTCTGTCTTGAATTCTTTGAATTTTTTAAAGCATTCAGGCTTACGGTGCATCAGGTAAATGTATTCATACCTTGAGTAGTCATTAATGAAACTGATAAAGTACTCAAAGCCACCTCTGGCTTAGATTGTCATAAGGCCACACACATCAGAATGAACCATCTCCAATAGTTCTTTAGCTCTATAGCCTTTAGCCGAAAAGGGCCTCTTGATCATTTTACCTTCTAAGCAAGATTCACGGACTGAAAGTGCCTCCACGTCCATTGAACTCAAAAGTCCATCTGCTATCGGTCTGTTTATCCTTTTTAGATTAATATGACCCAAGTGTAAGTGCTAAAGAAACGTTTGGTTCATTAAATAAGGAAACTTTTTCTTATATGGTAAATTAGATATGTTATTCTTTTCAATCAGTTACAATGTATGAGAGATTGGAGTAATAATATAAAGATCATCTACCAATGTACCAGAACAGATAACTCGTTTATTATCCTTAATAACCACAGAATTATTAAAATAAATCAAATATCTGTCTTTAACCAATCTAGAAATGGAAACTAAGTTCCTTCTAATGACAAGTACATAAAGACAATCTCTCAATATTAAAACCCAATATCTATCAAAATTGAGAGTGACATCTTCTACTGTAACTGCTGTTGCCTTTGTATTATTACCTATATGCAGGTAAATCTTCCCATCACTAAGTTGTCGAGTTGTTTGGAACCCCTACGATGAATTGCAGACATGATTAGTGGCTCCTGTATCTACACACCAGTTATCGGTAGATAACACCACTAAACATGTTTCCACAACAAGTGAACAGAAATTATCCTATATGTTCTGCCTTCTAAAAAATACTGGACATAACTTTTTCTAGTGCTGTGTCTGATTACAGTGAAAACATATGCCTTTTGACTTTTTCACACTAGTCCGAGGCCCACTAACTACACTGAAAACTGTGTATCCCTGTTTCTGAATATTTTTCTTCTTCATGTCTTTCGGCCCAAAGAAAGAATCTTTTTCTGAAACAGATACATTTCCTAGTATTGAAGGAACACCATTGGTAGTTAAAGCTATATCCAACTTACTTTTCCAGTCAACAAAATTTGGTTCCGTAAGTTTGTTTTCTTTGAGTATTAAAACGAGTGGATTAAAAGCCATTATTGTCCTGAGAATCATATAATTAAAAAAATTATTAATTATGATAAACAAAACTTTGAATTCATTTTAATTTGTTTCCCTCTACCATTTTAAAATTAAATCGCCAGCAGCCTGGTAATCTGAGAATAGCATGCCTTGTTGGGAGAATGTCTACTATCATTCATAAGACCAGATAGGTCAATTCTTTTTAATTTTACTATCTAGGCAACTGACCCTGCCAAGTAAAATTAAATAGCTAACATAATTTTGATCTATTATATAATAGCAGCGACTAAGTTGGAGAGAATACTATTATATACAGCTAACTGATAACTACACCTAATCCCAACAATTGCACGTGACTTTAACATAAGATCGAAGATTTGATTGACAACAAAGTGATCCTTCTGCCCACCGCTGTACAGAAACCGAACATTACTACTAACCTTCTTTCGAATCATGCCAATCAGCAGAATCTGAACGCTATTGAGGGAGGATCAGAAAGTTATGATCCCATCAAGTTTATAGTTTCTGTAACAGAACCGAAATCGATTGCAAATTTTTCATCCGGACAGGAGGTGTTGTGGATTGATGACATTATTCAGAAATTGATTGATGACGATTCTTTTAACTTATCAATTTTCATTATCTATGAAGAGAAAATCCCTCCCCCTACCGATAATGAGGAAGATGAAGAAGTCAAACGCCTATGGAAAGATTTAGCCCGCCTCAATGCATTAGATGATTTGAAAGAGGTTAGAATCGACATCAAGTGCCATATCCTGACTGTCCCGTGCGATGATATAGCCTGGCACCGAGGGGAAGCTTGGTATGGGGAAGCCAACCCGAGCTTTGAAATGAAAGGAACAAGGAAAACAGTATTAGAAGTAGGAGAGTCCTCTAAGGAGAAAGACAGAGAATCTTTAAAGGAAAAGGACGTTAACAATGACAACAAACATGAAGAGAGTCTGCCAGTCAGTACGAAAGCCGAAAAAAAAGGAAAATGCTCCCCAAGTAAATTCGTTGAGAACCACGAGTCCTACGTTTGACCCTTCCATATACATTATTCCTCTCTATGAGCCAAAATCAATGACACCTCTACCCAAGGGACCTAGCTTATGTTCTCTCGAATGGGATTATCAAGAAGAGAACGACATGTGGGAGTTGGAAGAGGTCGAGCAGGATTTCATAAATATATAATATGAAGAAGGAGAAGATGTTCCGTTATAGCACCCAATAGTCAAAGAACCATGTAACCATGGAGGCCTGTGGGAACCTTAGGGCCTTCCCTCACCATACGGTTATAAAGACCCATTGGAGAATGTATAGTTGTCACAACTTTTTGAAATGGATGCCGCAATCAGTGAAGAGTCCGATTAGTTTTTACGAAATGTAATGGGAATCAAGGAAGACTTGTGGGAAAATAAAGGAGGTAATGAGGAGAACGCTAACATGGACAACTTCTGGGCCTTTCAAGAGAAAGGATGTCTGGTGGCCAAGATTCGGGAGGTGGTTGACCAGTTTGAAGGACTATGGGAGCCCGAAGAATAGATAAAACACCTAAGAAGGAGCAGAAGACATTTTATGCCTGCACAGTCAGAGAAGGGGCAACCAAGTAGGGGCACAGAGGAACCAAAAAAGTAGGCAGAAAGAGTAGAAAGACAGAATAGTGAAGAGGAAGATGCAGCTCTGAAACAACTTAAGAAAACGCAAGCCAATGTAAGTATTTGGAGGTTACTCGTGGCATCCCACAAGCATCGACAGGCAATCATGAAAGTCTTAAACAGCGTGGACATACCAATTGATGTCTCTCTGGACCAACTGGTTAGAATGCTCATACCCGAGAAACAATCTAGTGTTATTGCCTTTAGTGACAGTAATTTTTCAGCAGAGGGACCATCCCACAATAAGCTGTTGTATTTAACTATCAAATGTCTGAGAAAATGGGTACCGATTGTTCTGGTGGACAACGGTTATGCCATCAACATATGCCCATTACGAATTGCTTATTGCTTATTGCCTAAGATTGAAGATGCAAGACTTTAAGCTGAGTGCGCAGGGGGTACGAGCATATGATAACACATGTAGAGATGTATTGGGATTGGTGACTTTTGCTGTAACAGTGGGAGCTTTGAAAAGTGAAGTAGAGTTTCATGTCCTTGATGTGCCAACGTCATTCGATCTGCTTCTGAGAAGGCCATGGCTGCATGAGCCATCGATTAGAGCATTCTCATCCACCATACACCAAAAGGTAAAGCTGATCAAAGATGGAGTAACTATCACTATACCGGGTGAACCTAGCTTGTCAACCTCGGTCAGTGATGCTACCCCGCTTCTTGAGATCCAACACAGAGAGGAGGATTTCTTCTTAAAAGGATTTGATTTTGACAAAACTAAGGTCTTGCAAGTTCTGATGAATGCTGAGGGAAACTATGTAAATCCAAGGGTCATGGCCATGATGAAAGAAATGTCCTACTTTCCAGGCATGGTATTAGGTAAGCAGCTGTAAGGAATTTCAGAGCTGATCCTGGTGAATCACAATTGCCATGGATATGGACTGGAATACAAGCTAGAATTGGAAAAATCAAGCATGGGGAATGATGGGCTGATGCTGAATGGCCGTTTTATCAAAGAAGGAGACGATTTCCCTTACTATGGGTTCCTCGAACCTGTAGACTCCCCAATTTGATTTCGCCTAATCTTACGTTGATCCGGGTGAATCCAATGATGAAAATAAGTGAAATAATATTTTTGAATGATCCTCGAGAAGTGATCCAAGACTAATGTTCGAACCCAATGATCAAAGCATTCAAATTAGTAAACCAACTTTGAGTTGTCAACTTCAAAACCCTGAGCGGCCATCTTTGACCCTTGGGGTCTTCATCTTTATTGAGGTGACCGCCATAAGAACTTCTTACAAACCCTAGCCAAGGTGGCGACCGCTGTTAGGATTGTATATTGAAAATCGTATTATTAGAATTTAATTTAATTTTAATAAAATTAATTTTTTATTTTATGAAAATCTTAATGAGTAATGTATACAATATCATTTCTTTAATATTAAGCATAAATATTTTATATTTTGTGCAATATTTAATCTAGTGAGTAGAGTACAGCTTGCACACAGAAGATTAGATTTTAATTTCTTATAGAATATAAGTTATTTATTCACAGTTTTGATAAAAATGGGCATACCATCGGTACGACTATAGCACAGAGTTTTAGTAGGTCTGTCTTGATTATAGGGAACAGATAATAATGTCGTCTATTTTTCGACTTTCTGTACTAGTACACTTTAAGTGTATTGAACGGGATACATTAGGATAATTAATTTTATACTGACTATATAAATTAATTCACACCTCAAAATTATTATGAATAGTACTTATACTCTTAATCTTGAAATAATTATTGATTTGTGTATATTTAATATTCATTATTTTAATTTATTAGATGGTGCAATCTTATATGGGTCTATATTCTCAATGAGTAGGATAGCGGTATTATTTATATGATAAATATTAATTATTAACGGAATTCACGTCCCGATAGATCGGGATTGACGATACCTCCTTAAAGATGCTTATAAGTTTTGGCCGGGCCAAACCCTACAGGTAGATTTGATTATCTGGTGGTCAAATAAGTTAAGCGGGAAGGCTTAAGAAATATCAAGATACTGATTAAATTAAATTATCAGTAATTAAATTTAATTGGCGGGTATCGGGAATCCTAACGTGGAAAAATGAGTTAAACATTTAAAAATAGGAACTCAATGCAAGAAGGTCTTGAGATTATGGCCGAGAGTGCAATTATAGTTTTTTTTGTGGTGTGACCTATAATTTAGTGTTTTATAAAAATTGTAGAAACCGCCACAAGATTTTCATAATTACAGATATCGCTATAAGGTTTGCTTAATTGCGAAAATCGTTGGATGGGTATTTGTGTTCCACTTGAAATTTTCGTCATAATTACTCAACAGGTCCCTACTGTAGCTTTATAAATATGCGGGTAGGCTGAACCAAATTCATAACTTATTTTCAAGACTAAAACTGATCAGGTTCTGTCGGTACGAGTTCTCGAAATTTTATAGCCCACAATACGTTTGAGAATCACATAAGAAAATACAGTAGAAGGTCTGACAGGAGTTTCAACTCGAAATCAAAATTGTAGTTGAAGAATCGATCGAAAAAATGTATTCTTCTAAATTAATTGTGGTTGCACGGGTTTTTATTTTGATCATTTGACATTAAAAGTTTTATCTGGAGCCTATTTCGGCGTTTTCTCATCTAGTTATTTTTATTTTTTTTATCAAAAATCGTTTACAAAAACAATGATCTTGGTAGTTTTGCCTCCAACAATTGGTATCAGAGCCGTTTTATTTTTTGTTTACGGTTTATCGGGGCAGAACAGTTTTAGAACTGTGCTAATTTTATTTTATAGACGTTCTAATCTCAATTTTACGATCATCATATTATTTTTCATGTCTGATTGAAAGGTTTGGATGATAATTTAATTTTTTAATCACGAGAGCTGATCATGATAAATTAAGTTTTTTATAGATCGAATGTGAGTCTACGGAATATAGGTTTCGATGTAATAGCAGTTTATAGTTTTTGAATAACTATTTAGATTATTTAAGAACAGTTTAAATATCCAAGAACACGAATAACAGGCGGTGGCACCGGCGGTGGTTTCGGATTTTTACGGGCCACGAATCGCGAATTTTTTTAATGGTTTTAAAATAATTTTTTTGGTGAGTTTCTATAGTCTTTATGCATTAAGAACAGCAGCAAAAATAACTCAAAAATAGTGGCAAAATTTGACAAAAATAGCCCAGCACCGGCGGCTTTGCCGGTGGCGGTTCGGGGCTGATTTTGTTGATTTTTTGGGATATTTTTTAGACTATTTTTTGAGCAATTTTTTAGGCATAAAATAGTAGTAAACATACCTTAAAATACTATTCAAAAATCATAAAAAAAATCAGGCCAAAAATAGGTGGAAAAAGCAGGCGGCGGCTACAACAACCGGCTGCGCACAGCGGCAATTTTCGGGGCTTTTTCAGGACTGTTTTTGAGACGTTCTTAAAAGTAACATATTGCTGGATATTTGTGCTATTTTTCTCACAAAATGGGAGCAAAAACACCAACGGAAAAAGCCCAAATATTGGGCTGTTATGGGCAGCAGCGCAAGTAGCAGCGGCGATAACTTTCAGGCTATTTTTTTGGGCTATTTTTTGAACTATTTTCGGACTAGTTTTTTGACCAAAAAATATTACTTTTCAATAACTATTTTTTAGTATAAACAGCGTCGAAAATGGAGTACCGTGGTGGCAACAAAGCCGCCTAATGCTGGCAGCACATGGTATAGCAGCGGTGGAAGGTGGCCAGTGGTAGTAGGCTGTTGTGAGACCTAGACCCATCTCTTTTTGAGATCTTTATATATGTTGATGCATTTCTTTCCATATATGTATCTCTGTGTTGCATGAAATATGTGTTCGTTGTAGAACAGCATGTTTTGTATAGGTGCTATACGTGTTAGGCCTGCGGGAGTTCGGTTTTCGTTGCCTTTTCAGTTTTCTCTCCCAGCGACGACCGCTCGAGCAGTGGGGATCTCGATCGAGCGGGCTGGTGGCAGAGTGTTGACCCACGGTGTGACCGCTCGAGCGGTGGGTGTGCGCTCGAGCGGGGCAGTGGCAGAGCGTGGCTCGGAGTGGGGTCCGCTCGAGCGATTCTTGGACGCTCGAGCGATGGTGTGGCAGGGCCTATGTCGGCAAGGGGTCCACTCGAGCGGTGGGTCCTGGGCGTAAATTTCTATAGAAGGTTATAAATATCTTTTGAGGCCCAAAATATCTATTTTCAAGCAAATCTCTTTCTCTCTACCTTTTCTCTACCTTCTCTCTATCTTTTAGGTGGCCCGGGGCTTAGATTTTTGCGATTGGATAGCAAATCCTTGTTGTCGGCAAAGTGGGCTTCACATCCATCTGGACGGATTCTTGTTCGGACGAGGTTAGATTTTGAGGAGTCGAGCTTTTGGGTCTTTGAGGTAGGATTCTAGACCTACTGCAGTTAAAAGGGTGATATATGTAATTATACTTGCTTTCACCGGGTAGAAATGCATGAAATGCAGTTTACATATTTTAAACCTTGGTTTATGGGTAAAAGTAGGTTTTACACCTTTTCTCGGTTTAATACATGATTCGGATATGTTGAGATCTGTGATTTTCAAAGGGAGCTTTGAGAACAAGGTGTTTTTACGAAAGACATAATTGTGGAGGTTGGGAGCTAACCCTTGGGGTTGAGTCTCAGTTTTATTGAACATATGTTGTTACATGCTTGTAGATCTCCATATTGATGGATGGGATCCCTTTTATATACATGCGATGTAAAACTATTTTACGAATTTTTCTTAAATGTTATCCATAGATGTACTATGACAGTAGGTTCGGTTGAGTTGGGCTTCCACTGCATCTTGGTGTAAGTTCGAAAACGTGCGCAGCGTAGGTGCTCTGTACCTTCGGATTAGTCCCCATAAATTGAGTGATTGGATGCTTTGTACCCTCGGGCTCATGTCCTGTAAATTAAGCAGTAGGTGCTCTGTACCTTCGAGTTGAATCCTATAAATTGAGTGGTTGGTGAGTGCTCTGGACCCTTGGGCTTGACCCGTAAATTAAGCAGTTACGTTGTCGTGACTCCATATAGAACTTGTCATTATCAAGCCTGTGGGCCTAGGGTAATGGACGAGAATCTATAGTTGTTACATTTGTCGGTATGGTAGAGTCGGTACATAGGATCTTATTTTACAGTGTTTTTCTCGGTTGTGTGTTCCGAGTGGAATAATAATATTTGATTCCGGTTGTATGATCCAGGTGAACAAAGATCATGTTCTTATTACTGTTTTATTACAGCTTTTCCTTTACTGTGGCATGATATCTATTAGGATGATGTGCATAGTTTGAAGGATGAAAAACGTGAGTTTTATGAGATAAAATCGTTTTTGATGCTCGTGTTGGCTTGGTGAAAAACTTGTGATGTTTTAGAGAAAAACCCTTTTTTGGTTCCTGTGATTGAGCCTGTGTGTGTATGATTGCATAGCCTGCTTTACAGCTTTATTGTCTTCTCCTATTGGGCTTCGGCTCACGGTGTGAATTTTGCTGTAAAAACATTTTCAGGTGACTACGTGGAGTTGAACTAGTGGCTTGTGGTGATGGAAAGCTTGTCGTAGTTTTCTCTATTTTTGTACATGTACTTATACATGTGATGCCTGTTTCAGAAGGCTGGTTTTGTACGCCTTTTGGCGATATATTTATTTATGTATGAGTTTGCCTGATTTCTGTTTATGAGATATAAACTTATGGATCTTTATCCAAATGTTGTAATGTTTTATAGTTGATGATGTTCCAACTGTAAATCTTATTTTCTTAAATAACTGTTTTGGTGGGATTTCACGTGACCCTGGCGTTTGGGGCATGACAACTTGGTATTAGAGCTTTGGGTTCGAATACCTATGAGCCATAAGAATGAGGGTACATCACCTTGTGAGGATGTATGTGTTCTTGATTGCATGTGTTATAGTGTTTTCCTAACATAGCATGATAGCTTGTGATGTATACGTGGGCATGGAGGTTGGACCTTAGGATTGTTTAGTCTTGCCTTCGGGCGTTTGGATTGACAAACTTAGGAGCCAAAGTTAGAGACGTGTTTCTCGGACGTGATTTCTAGCTAGGAATCTGAGTAGGTTGTTCAGATGGATGAGTCTTTCTTGTTGGTTTTTCTCGGTATGTGAGATATGTGATGACATGACCTAAGTGGCTATGTGTTAGCATGCTTATATGTGATCTGTCTTTTACGTTAGCAATAACATGTTATAGGAATGCTTATCATGTTATATTGCTTTTGTATATAATTATGTCCACGCGGGGAGGACGAGGCCGAGGTCGAGGCCGTGGCCATGGTGCTGGCCGAAGGGACATTCCAGTCACAGATGCTGGGGATGCTAATGCACCCCAAGGACCGATTGGCGAGGGAGATTTGTTGGTGAGATGGTCGGCTGCATCCGGCAACTGGCTGAGGCCACTAGGGGAAGGGAGAGTGTACCTGAATTGAGGGCGACGGTCGCGATGCGTGAGTTTTGCCGTCTAAACCCTCCTACCTTTTCTGGGGATCCCAACCCCACTGTTGCCACTGAGTGGATGGAGCTGGTTACCAGGATTTTGGATTCGCTTCAGGTAGAGGAAGATGATCTGAGAGTTATATGTGCCGCCTTCCAACTGAGAGGGAGTGCTCACATGTGGTGGAAGTTCGCCAAGACCACAGTGGCAGGCACTTGGGAGGCATTCACAAGGGTGTTTCTGGAGAAATACTTTCCAGCGACTTTGAGGGATTTCTACAGAGAGGATTTTTTGTTTCTGACTCAGGGAACGATGTCAGTTGTGGAGTATGAGGCGGAGTTCACTAGCTTGTCTCGGTTCACCCAGGAGATCATACCTACTGATGAGTTCAAGGCGAACAGATTCGAGAGGGGTTTAAGGCCTGCTATCAGGGACAGAGTGGCGGCATTCCAGATGCAGGTCTACACTAAGTTGGTACAAATGGCCATGAACGTGGAGGACACTCTGAATGAGACACGCAGAGACAGGGACAGTCGGGGTCAGCAAGGAGGGGAACGTGCAGTCTCAGGGGCATAGGGAGAACATGCGTCGACGGACATCTGGTCCGAGTTCTCATCCGGTGGGGTCATATCCGCCACAGTCTACTGTATCCACACATCCCGTAGTCTCAATAGGACGGTTGGATCAGAGGGCACTTTGTCATAGATGCCAGCGGCCAGGGTATCGTGCGGCAGAGTGCAAGACTGCAGCGCCTGTCCAAGCACAGTCACAGCCGCAGGCTCAAGGGAGGGGACCAGTCGTATGTTATGAGTGTGGCCAGTCTGGGCACATCAGGAGGGATTGCCCCAGAGGAGGGAGCGTGCGGAGCACAGGTGGAGCACCTGTTACTCCATCAATCTAGGGACGTCAGTTATCTCGATTTGTAGAAGGGGGTGCATCGGTACAGTTAGGTAGACAGTCTATAGCATAGGGCCACAATGGGCAGGCCAGAGCTTATGTGCTTGTGGATCCCAATTCATCTAGAGCACCGGTCGTGCCCGATGCTGCTACTACCACCTCCATGATCAGAGGTACTTTTCTAGTCTATAGATCATAGGCCAGTGTTCTCATAGACACCGGAGCATCACATTCGTTTATATCGTCTGCATTTGTATCTTCTTTGGTGTTGGAAATGGACTGGTTGGGTGGTACTATGAGTGTAGAGACCTCAGTCAGCGGGAGTGTGAAGTTGAGTCTTGTCTATAGATCCTGTGTGTTGGAGGTCGTCGGTCGCTGTTTAGAGTTTGACCTTGTTATTCTAGACATGACCACGTTTGATGTCATCCTAGGGATGGATTGGCTGACCACCTATCGTGCGTTTATCGATTGCGATCGACGGAGGGTAACGAATTGTACCTCGGCAGGAGATTGTTTCTATTTTGTGGGAGACCGGGATGAGGGTTTGATGACTTTACCGGGTGCGGTGAGGAACCAGGGCAACCTGGGTTTCCTCTTTTCAGCTCTCATGTTGGATGAAATAGCTGGGGTTCGGGGAGAGTTACCACTGGTGGTCTGCGACTATTCAGATGTCTTCCCTAAAGATCTGTTTGAGCTGCCACCGTGCCGTGAGGTAGAGTTCTCCATTGACCTAGTTCCCGGAGCTGCTCCCATATCTATACCGTCCTATCGTTTTGCACCTGTTGAGTTGCGTTAACTCAAGGTACAGCTTCAGGAATTGCTTGACATGGGGTTTATACGTCCGAGTACTTCACCGTGGGGAGCTTCTCCTCTTTTTGCGAAGAAGAATGATGGATCAACTACCGGAAGCTGAATCAGGTAACAGTGAAGAATAAGTATCCAATACCGAGGATAGATGATTTGTTTGATCAGTTGAAGGGTTCGAGCTGTTTCTCGAAGATTGACTTGAGATCGGGGTACCACCAGCTAAGAATTAGGGACGAGGACATAGCGAAGACTGCTTTCCGGACTCACTGTGGTCATTACGAGTTTCTGGTCATGCCGTTCGGTCTGACAAACGCGCCAGCCACATTCATGAGTTTAATAAACCAGATCTTCCATCAGTATTTGGATAATTTTGTAGTAGTGTTCGTGGATGATATTTTGATATACTCACCCACTAGGGAGGCACATGAGGACCACCTGCAGATCGTGTTACAGATTTTGAGAGAGCATCGCTTGTACGCGAAGTTCAAGAAGTGTGAGTTTTGGATATCCGAGGTAAGGTTTTTGGGACACGTTGTGCCGTTAGACAGAGTATCAGTGGATTCGTCAAAGACAGATGCTGTGACTGGCTGGGAGTGACCGAAAAATGTTTTTGAGATTCATAGTTTTCTGGGTTTAGCAGGGTATTATCGGCGGTTTGTGAACGATTTTGCGAGACTTGCTGCACCGATGACTCGTCTGACGCGGAAGGGAGTAGTGTTTGTTTGGAGTGAGTCTTGTGAGTCAGCATTCCAGGAGCTGAAGACGAGGTTGACTAGCACGCCAGTGTTGATCATCCCAGAGTGAGGCTTGGGGTATACAGTATATTGTGACACTTCACATGATGGTTTGGGTTGTGTCCTGATGTAGAAAGGAAATGTTGTAGCCTATGGTTCTAAGCAACTAAAGATGCATGAGAAGAACTACCCGACACATGATTTGGAGTTGGCAGCCGTGGTCTTTGCCTTAAAGACATGACGTCACTATCTTTATGGTGAGCATTTTGAGATTTTCTCTGATCACAAGAGCTTAAAATACTTATTTTTGTAGAAGGACCTAAATTTGCGCCAACGACGGTGGATGGAGTTATTGGAGGATTACGATTTTGACTTGAAGTACCATCTAGGGAAGGCCAATGTGGTGGCTAACGCTCTAAGTAGAAGATCTCACGGGTCGTTAGCTTCTGTAGCTATACGTGAGTGGGATATGCTATGAGATGTTGGGGAGTTTGATTTGTGTCTTGGAGAGACTGTGACGGGCGCTACCTTGTTCTCAGTAGTTACTCGACCAGCGTTGATAGCACGTGTGCTAGAGGTCCAACAGACAGACCAGGAAGCTCAGATGTTACGGGACCGTGTTGCTAGTGGAGAAGATACAGCAGGATGGATTGTGGGATCATACCAGAGTCTGAGATTAGTAGGGAGATTATTTGTGCCAGAGTCATGTCGAGCTAATCTACTACACGAGTGTCACCATTCGCGTCTTGCAATGCATCCTGGAGGCATGAAGATGTACCATGATCTACGTCGTCAGTTTTATTGGGCAGGAATGAAGAAGGGCGTGCTTTAGTTTGTTTCTCGGTGCCTTACCTGTCAACAGGTAAAGACGGAGCACCAGAAGACCGGCGAATTGTTACAGCCGTTATCAGTATCGGAGTGGAAGTGGGAGAATGTCACAATGGACTTTGTGTCAGGACTTCCTCGGTTACCTAGGGGACACGGCGCCGTATGGGTTGTGGTCGATAGGTTGACGAAGTCTGCATACTTTCTCCCCAATTGTATGTCAGAGAGATAGTCTGATTGCATGGAGTGCCAGTGTCTATTATTTTTGACAGAGACCCGTGCTTCACATCGCGCTTTTGGTAAAGTCTTTAGGAGGCTTTGGGGACAAACTTGATGTTTAGTACTACTTTTCACCCCCAGACGGATGGTCAGTCTGAGAGGACTATACAGATTCTGGAGGATATGCTGAGGGCTTGTGTTCTAAACTTCAGAGGTTCTTTGGAGGATCATCTACCGTTGGCAGAGTTTTCATACAACAATAGCTATCAGTCTAGTATTAGGATAGCATCATATGAGACTTTGTATGGTAGACCGTGTAGATCACCAGTATGTTGGGCCGGTGTGGGGGAGACCACAGTTTTAGGACCCGACATTGTGCAAGAGACAACAGAGAAGATTGTAATGATTCGCCAGCGTCTTTTGACAGCACAGAGCCGTCAGAAGAGTTATGCAGATCATAGGAGAAGACTTTTGGAGTTTACTGTGGGAGACCACGTGTTTCTGAAGGTCTCGCCACGTAGAGGATTGATGAGGTTTGGTCATAGCGGGAAGCTATCGCCACTTTTTATTAGGCCGTTTGTGATCCTGGACAGGGTTGGAGAGGCTGCCTATCGTTTAGCTTTGCCATCTCAGTTAGCATCTGTGCATAACGTGTTCCACATTTCTATGCTTCGAAGGTACGAGCCTGATCCTTCTCATGTGTTAGATTGGGTTGAGCTGCGGGTTGATGAGAATGCCACCTATGAGGAGCGTCCAGTTAGAATTCTTGATACAAAGGAGCAGGTGTTGCGAGGGAGGAAAATTGCTTATGTCAAGGTTCTTTGGCTTCATCGCAGAATTGAAGAAGTGACATGGGAGCTTGAGTCTGGGATGCGTGCTAGATATCCTGACCTGTTTACCTCGTGACCTTGTTGTGAATTTTGGGGGCAAAATTTCTTAAGGGGGGAGAGTTGTGAGATCCGAACCCGTCTCTTTTTGAGATCTTTATATATGTTGATGCATTTCTTTCCATATATGTATCTCTGTGTTGCATGGATTATGTGTCTGTTGTAGAACAGCATGTTTTGTATAGGTGTTATACGTGTTAGGCATGCGGGAGTTCGGTTTTGGTTGCCTTTTCAGTTTTCTCTCCCAACGATGACCGCTCGAGCGGTGGGGATCTCGCTTGAGCGGGCTGGTGGCAGAGTGTCGAGCCATGGTGTGATCGCTCAAGCAGTGGGTGTGCGCTCGAGCAGGGCAGTGGCAGAGCGTGGCTCGGAGTGGGGTCCGCTCGAGAGGTTCTTGGGCGCTTGAGCGGTGGTGTGGCAGAGCCTATGTCGGCAAGGGGTCCGCTCGAGTAGTGGGGACCGCGCTTGAGCGGTGGGTCCTGGGCGCGAATTTCTATAGAACGTTATAAATATCTTTTGAGGCCCAAAATATCTATTTTCAAGCTAATCTCTTTCTCTCTACCTTCTTTCTAGCTTTCGGGTGGCCCAGGGCTTAGTTTTTCGTGGTTGGATAGCAGATCCTTGTTGTCGGCAACGTGAGCTTCACATCCATCTGGACGGATTCTCGTTTCGACGAGATAGGATTTTGAGGCGTCAAGCTTTTGGCATTTTGAGGTAGGATTCTAGACCTACTGCTGTTAAAAGGGTGATATATGTAATTATACTTGCTTTCACCTGGTAGAAACGCATGAAATGCAGTTTACATGTTTTAAACCTTGGTTTATGGTTAAAAGTGGGTTTTGTGCCTTTTCTCGGTTAGATACATGATTTGGATATGTTGAGATCTGTGGTTTTCAAAAGGAGCTTTGAAAACAAGGTATTTTTATGAAAAACATAATTGTGGAGATTTGGAGCTAACCCTTGGGGTTGATTCTCAGTTTGTTAAACATATGTTGTTACATGCTTGTAGATCTCTATGTTGATGGATGGGATCCCTTTTATATACATGCGATGTAAAACTGTTTTACGTATTTTTCTTAAATGTTATCCATAGATGTACTGTGACAGTGGGTTCGATTGAGTTGGGCTTCCATTGCTCCTCGGTGTAAGTTCAAAAACATGCGCGGCGTAGGTGCTCTGTGCCTTCGGGTTAGTCCCCGTAAATTTAGTGATTGGGTGGTTTGTACTCTCGGGCTCAGGTCTCATAAATTAAGCAGTAGGTGCTCTGTACCTTCGGGTTAAATCCCGTAAATTGAGTGGTTGGTGGGTGCTCTGGACCCTCGGGCTTGACCCGTAAATTGAGCAGTTCCGTTGTCGTGACTGCGTATAGAACTTGTTATTATCAAGCCTGTGGGCCTAGGGTAATGGACGAGAATCTATAGTTGTTACCTTTGTCGGTATGGCAGAGTCGGTACATAGGATCTTATTTTACAGTGTTTTTCTCGGTTGTGTGTTTCGAGTGGAAAAATAATATTTGATTCCGTTTGTATGATCCGGGTAAGCAAAGATCATGTTCTTATTACTGTTTTATTACAGCTTTTCCTTAACTGTGGCATGATATCTGTTAGGATGATGTACATAGTTTAAAGGATGAAAAACGTGAGTTTTATGAGATAAAATCGTTTTTGATGCCCGTGTTGGCTTGGTAAAAAACTTGTGATGTTTTAGAGAAAAACCCTTTTTGGTTCCTGTGGTTGAGGCCGTGTGTGTATGATTGCATAACTTACTTTACAGTTTTATTGTCTTTTTTCATTGGATTTCGGCTCACGGTGTGGGATTTTGCTGTAAAAACATTTTCAGGTGACTACGTGGAGTTGACCTAGAGGCTTGTGGTGACGGAAAGCTTGCCATAGTTTTCTCTATTTTTGTACGTGTACTTATACATGTAATGCCTGTTTCAGAAGGCTGGTTTTGTGCGCCTTTTGGCGATATATTTATTCATGTATGAGTTTGCATGATTTCTGTTTATGAGAGATAAACTTGGGGATCTTTATCCAAATGTTGTAATGTTTTGTAGTTGATGATGTTCTAACTGCAAATCTTATTTTCATAAATAACTGTTTTGATGGGCTTTCGTGTGACCCTGGCGTTTGGGGCGTGACAACTGTCCTGGGCTGTCTTGGCTTGATCTTTCTGATGTGTTTTGATACTGATATAATATATCTGTATATATCAAAGTGTATCAAAGAATTCTGATGCAATTGGGATACAGAAAACTGACAGGAACAAGAATTGTTACAACTTACCTTCAACAGGAGTTTGAAACGCTTTAGTGTTTCGCTCTGATCATAAAATTGGAATATCACATATGTTGCATATATATATTCATATTATTTACGTGGATGATGTATATCTATTTTATTTATCCTGTTAATTTAATTAATTCGAGAAATTTGATTTTAATTAAATATTTTGTAAAGAAAAATAAAATTAAGTTTTTTTAATTAAAGTTTTTAATTAATTGAAATTTTTTTAGATATTTTATTTTTTATAAAATATCACGTTTAAGATGATTTTTTTATAAAATTGAATATCTTGAAAAATGTGAAAATTAATTTTGAATTTTGAATTAATTAAATAAAAAAATATTTAATCTAAATAAATTATTATTTTTTGAATAATGTAGAACAAAAAATAAAATAAATAAATACCTTTAATCACTACTTTAGTTGAAGAACTGAAGAAAAAACTGTACATTTATTAAATTTTTTTTGTTATGCATTAAAACCCAAAAAGATGGTTTGGTAAACCGAAATCTTTGAAATCGTGTACACGGAAAGATGTTTGATTATTTCAAATCGTGTGATTTTTAAAATTAATAAATTTATTTTAATTAAATGAATTTTTATAACCCTTAAAAATATTTTAAAAATCTAAGTGGGAGAGAAAATTTATTCACAGATAAATTTTGCGGTCTCCATCACCAGTTTGTAAGCCATGTAATTAAATCATGCGTGTTGGCAGTAATGCCTTCCTCCCCATCGGACAGATTAATTGCGGTATCGCCAGTACAAACATTCTTGAGGGATAATTCTGAATAATTGTTAGTGTGGATCACTTCTCCATGTGAAGGGTTCATTGTGAAGCGATTGATTTGAAATTAGGTAATGGTTAACACTTAGCAGTATATAATAGTATTCTCTCCATCTAAGTCACTGCTATTATCTATCGGATCAAAGTTACGTCAGCTATTTAATTTTACTTGGCAGGGTCAGTTGCCTAGATAATAAAATAGATAGGAATAGGTCTGTCTGGACAAATTATAGATAGTAGACGTCCTCTCATCGAGGCATGCTATTCACAGGGTACCAAGCTGTTGGCGAATTTCTTTTAAAATAGTAGAGGGAACCAAATTAAAATAAATTCAAAATATTGCTCGTCATAATTAATGGTATTTTTTTAATTATGTAATTTTCAGGAATAAAATGACTTTTAATCCACTCGTTTCAATATTCAAAGAAAACAAACTTATGGGCCAGAACCATCGGGACAAAGTCTTTCCCTGACCGCATTTGACCTGCAATGTCAACTAGGGAGCAGTTAACACCTCCATCAGAAGGAACTAAGAGGTAACATGCAAGAAGGCAAAAGCACAGTGCATAACGACGTCGTAGTTGAAAGCCAAGGTCGCTGAGATTACCGGTAGGAAAAACCTCCCAATAATCCAAGGAATGTCGAGGCAGTTGTCAGATTTCAAGAGAGAAGCTTCCATCCTGGATAGGCTAGAGAGTTGTATTATCTGTTGTCGGGTTAAAAGGAAGAAAGTGGGTACAACAACAGATCCCTGCGAGGTCAGATCTAAAATAACAACTTCTCTATAGTAGGACACAAATCCTCAAGACCAACGCAAAAAACATGAGATTGCGGGTCCCACAATTGAGCAGCAACTTTCAGTAATGGTCTGTTAGTCTTAATACTCATTAGGAAAAATAAAGAGTTGATACCGAATGAGGCGAAATTGAGACGTTCAACATGAGAAAACTCCTCGATCCATGCAGAAAGTGGGCCATGAAAGGAAGCCATTATGATGAAAGTAATAGAAAATGGGGACCCCAAAGGCTAAACTTATAGGGCATGAGAAGACTGGATGTCAAAAAGATTAAAAAGTACAACTATTGTGGCGACCGCCACCTTGGAGTATGGGACCGATGTTAAAAGTATACAGTACAAGGCTACCACCTTTAAAACTTGGCGACCACCATCTGGCTCTTGTACTTTTTGGCGACTGCCACCTTCAGACTCAACGACCGTCAGTTTCAAAGGTGGCGGGCACCCTTTTTGTACCCTCCTTTTTTGCAGTTTTGTATTCTATGCCAGAATAAAACATTCATGTTCATCGTATTATACAAAGAAGTTTAAGCATGTAAATAACTAAAAACCATGCAAGTAGATGTGTATATAAAGTAAAGAATGGCACGAAGGCCTAAATGTGTCAGAATGTATGAGACAAAGGCACCTAGGCCCATCAATAAATAATCTAGGGCATGTAGGCCCAAAAAATTAAATGTATCAGAATGTATCAAAAATAGTATGTATGAAAAGGGGGGAAGACAACTCTCTCAATATCTCCGATGGACTCAACGAGAAGAAGGGCCAACATCGTCTGAGCTGACATTCTCAAACAGTCTCCAGGTCGTTGCTGTCATCACCACTATCTGAAGTAGAAGACAACACGTGGGAACGGCTCCTGGCAGAAGAGATGGACCCTCTAGAGCGAGATCTAGAGGAGGAGGCACGACCTCGAGCTGGGGCACGAATTGGATCCTGTGGATCACCCTGGACCTGTGGCTCAGTAACATTCTGAGTGGGGGCACATGGCTGTGAAAGAATAGAGGAACCAAAGATAAGCAGGGAAAAGAATGAAGAAAAGAAGAAACCAACAGTAAAAAGAGGAAGCTGAGAAATACTCACTACCACAACTGGCTTGGGGACAAAGGCAACCCCAGCTGCACGCAGAGCAGCATCTTGCTGGCAAATCAAAGTCTGCATGCCGCTCACCACCAGCATGAGACGATCTAGCCAGGCATGGTCCATCTGCAAAAAGGAACAAGAGCTAAGCAGTCTAAATAAAGGAAAGACAGAAAAGAAAATAGTGAAAAGAAGATCAAACCTGGAAGTGCACCATTCTATACTCTGAGGCCGAAGGAACGGGGATGGGGATATCGAAGGGATACCCGGTCATAAGAACTAAATTCGAGAGACTGTCAAACCACCCGCTCTCCCAGATAATACTTGCGGCAGAAGCGCCCCTCTAGTAGGATCCGTATCCTAGAGGCATCAAGGCTGCGCATCACATCCTCACCAGCTCGATCCTCCATCTCGCGCCAGACGCCCCAATGAACCTGTAAACATAACGAACAATAGGGCCAAAGAAAAAGGAGAACAATGTATAGTATGGTGAACAGTGTAGCGTGGAAAGTAGTGTATAGTGCTGTGTTCAGTATAGTAAGCAATGATCAGTGAACGGCACAGTGCAGAAAACAGTGTTCAATGCAGTGTATGGTACAGTGATCAGTAATCAGTAAACAAGTACAGTGATCAGTGAATGGTGCAGTGTAGAAAATAATGATCAATAAAGAATAGTGTATGGTATAATGATCAGTAATCTGTGGATAGTAAATGGTACAGTCTGAATGGAGCAGAATAAATCAGAACAATAGTAACAAAGCATTGAATAAGAGATAAAAGTTGTATATGGCCTGGGGTTAGTCAGTATAGAGATGCCTAGAATCTGTCTAATCCCTTCCCCCCACTCTTCTTCCCCTTCAAGCCTCGAGCCCATCCAGCTGCATGGGGAATAACCAGAGGGTCAGCAGAAGAGTTCATAGGGACGTGAAAGCCCGAGGAACTCATAGATCCAAAGTTGTAAAGAGAATTTGTCAACATAAGAACAGATAACAGATAACAGGGGAAATGAATGAACAGAGTATAGAAACTAAAGCATATCTCTCAAACCCTCTAATATCCCCCTATGCTGAGCTCTTGGGGGAATCTGGTCAGGGCCCTCATTCAGCCGTAAAGTGTGGCGAGTGCAGCTCCTCCCCAATCATACGTGGCCACCCGGTCAAGGCGAGCAAGGGCGCCAAGGTAGTAAAGATGCACGGTATTCTCCTTGTTCGAAAACAAGGAGGTACCGAACATATACATCAAAAAAGCACGAGCGACCCACTCGTAGTGACAGGGTTCAGTGCAATGGAAATGACGAAAGTGATCGTAGAACCATGTGTACCTGACTCTGTCTCTGTCCATCTAAACTGGAACAGCGCCTAGAAGGTAAGTAAGAGCGTCAGCTGAACGAGCAATGGCTGGATCGAAGGGGATAGGAGCTCCTTCAACTCAAATGCTGGTGATCAGGGTAAAGTCGAGTGGTGTCAATGTCACCTCAAATGTGGAGAAGTGGAAGGTGTTAGTAGTATCCCACCACCTCTCCACCAATGCGGCAAGCCATACTCTGTCATTGCTGGTCTGACCTAGCAGTAGGATGAACCGAGCAAAGCCAGAGGTGTCAACGAATGCTCGGCTGGGAGCAGGAAGGGCGTTATACCACTCCAGCTCGTCACCAGAGGCAGAGCTGCCAAAACCTCTGGCGTACTAGCCAACTTTAAAATAAAAAGAGATAATAAGAGCAATTAAAGTAAATGGAATGCTGAAAATATGAAAGGAAAAGGGAAAGCAATAAAAAAAAACCTAGGTTCGTGTGTGTGTGACGATCTTTCGGTTGTTTCAAACCTAAGAGAATAAACACCCTAAGCCTTAGTGCACCAGGTAAATCTTTCAACCCTAGGTTCGTGTGTGTATGACGATCCTTTAGTTCTTTTAAGCCCTAAAAGACTAGGCACCCTAAGCCCTGGTACACCAAGCAAATCTTTCAACCCTAAGTTCAGGTGTGTGCGACGATACTTTGGTTCTTTTAAGCCCTAGAAGACTAGGCACCCTAAGCCCTAGTGCGCAGGCGAATCTTAAAATCCTAGGTTCGTGTGTTTGTGACGATCCTTTGGTTCTTTCTGTTAGGGTTGGCATACTAAAAATTATGTTTTTAGTATTTAATTTTATTTTAATAAAATTAATTTTTTCATTTTATGAGAATCTATATGAGTAATGTATGTGTATCATTTTTTAATGTTATGCATGGATATCTGATATTCTGTATAGTATTTAATCTAGTATGTAGAGTACGGCTTACACACAAAAGATCATATTTTAGGTTCTTGCAGAATATAAGTTTTATGTTCACAGTTTAGATAGAAATGGACATACCATCGGTACGACTATAGCAGAGTTTTAGTAGGCCTGTCTTGGTTACAGAAAACAGATAATAGCGTCGTCTATTGTTCCGACTCTCTATGCTAATATACTTTGTGTGTATTGAATGGGTCATTTTGGGTAATTAATTTTGTACTTATTATATATAAATCAATTCACACACCAAGGTTATTATGAATAGTGCTTATCCTCTTAATCTTAAAATAATTATTGATTTGTGTATACTTAATATTCGTTGTTTTGATTCATTAGAGGGTGCGATCTTATATAGGTCTATATTCCCGGTGAGTTGGATAGCGGTATTATTTATGTGGCACATATTAATTATTGACATAATCCACATTCAGATAGATCGGGATTGATGATACCCCCTTAAGGATACTTATAAGTTTTGATCGGGTCAAACCCTGCAGGTGGATTTGATTATCCGGCGGTCAAATAAGTTAAGTAGAAGGGTTTAAAGAATATCAAGATGCCAATTAAATTAAATTGTCAATAATTAAATTTAATTGGCGGGTATCGAGAATCTTAACATGGAGAGAAATTGTAAGTATTTAATAATAAGAGCTCAATGCAAAAAAGTCTTGAGATTATGGGTCAGAGTGCAATTATAGTTCTTTAGTGGCGTGAACTATAATTTAGTGTTTTATGAAAATTACAGAAATCGCTGCATGTCTTTCCATAATTGCAGAAACCTCTAGTAGGTGTCTGTGTTCCATTGGAAGTCTAACTCATAATTACTCCCTAGGCCCCTGCTATAACCCTAGATATATGCGGGTAGGTTGAACCAGTTTATGATGATTTTATCATTATTATTATGATATTAATTTTGTCTTTCAAGATTTAAATATATCGGAGTTCTACCGGTACGAGTTCTCGGAGGATCATAGCTGATACTACGTTCGAGGATCACGTAAGGAAATACAGTAGAAGATCTGACTATTCAACTCGGAATCAAGTCGTAGTTGAAGATTAGATCGACAAGAGGTATTCTTCTAAATTAACTTTGGTTGCACGGGTTTATTTTTTATCGTTATTCGTCAAAAGTTTTATCTGGAGCCCGTTTCGGTGTTTGTCCGTCCAGTTAATTTTTTACCAAAAATCGTTTGCAAAAATAATGATTTTGGCAGTAGTGTCTCTAACAAATTGGTATCATAACCGTTTTATTTTTTGTTTTCGGTTATCGGGGCCGGATAAATTTAGAACTGTTGCTAAATTTATTTTGCAGACGTTCTAATCCCGATTTCATGATTATCATTTATTTTCATGTTTGATTGAATGTGTAGATAATGATTTAATTATTTTTTTTAATCACGGGGGTTGACCGTAATAGATTAATTGATTGTAAACTCTACGGAGGCAGAGGATTAATGTAAATATTATTGTTTTTCAATTTCTAATTTTTTTTAATTTTATGTTATCAAAATAAAATAAAAATAAAATAAATAAAAAGAGCGAACAACAGTCGAAGAACACGGTTTTGGATCATGGCTTTGGGAATCATGGATTAAGGATGAAGAATAAGTGAAAGATCGAAGGCGATTTTAGCCGCAGATTGAGTTTTTTTTTATTGCTTTGCAAATTTTTTTCTCTCCAAAAATTTTTCTGGATAATTATAATAAAAAAAAGGAAAAGAAGAATTTGGTGGTTTTCCCGCAAGCAGCGAAGCCAAACGCAGCACAAGGCTGCGGTGCTTTCCCAAACGCAAGAAGCAACGCTGGTTTCCCAATTCCCAAAACAACTATGGCGGCACAACTTCTGTGCATTGAATGGAATTCCAAACGTGGAGCAATTCCAGGCAGCACTGATATCAAACAACAACTCAGCAGTTTTCAATCACAAACAGTGCCGGATTCCTAATTTGTAGTGATTCAGCAATCCAAACAGTAGTGCTATTCCAAACACGGCGCTATTCCAGACCCTGATGCAAACAGTTTAGGCGCAAAATCCTCAGTGCAAATCCAATCCCAGGCTGTTTTGGAGCATCAACAGCGCAATTTTGAAGCAAAAATAGTTCTGAAATTTCCCAACAGTTTCGGCTATACCGGTCTGTTTGGTTGGCTGCGGTTTCATTGTTTTGGTTGGTTTAAAATTCTTGATAAAGATTGATTGAGAAATCCTGATGCAATCAAAATACATGAAGTTGATATAAATTGAACTGTTCCTGCTTATCTTTAAGCAGGAGACTGAAACTCTTTAGAGTTTCAATCGTATTATAAAATCGGGATATTTATATTTATCTTGCATTTAATTTTTTTTATTAACTGCATGAATAATAAATATTGGTTTTATTTATTCTGTTAATTTAATTAATTCAGAAATTTATTTTTAATTAAAATATTTTGTAATAAAAAATAAAATTAAGTTTTTTTTAATTAATTAACTTTAATTAAATAAAAAAAATTTAGATATTTTATTTTTTACAAAATATCACGTTTAAGATGATTTTTTTTAAATTTGATATCTTGAAAAAAAACGTGAGAATTAATTTCGAATTTTGTATTAATTAAATGAAAAAATATTTAATCGAAATAAATTATTATTTTTCAAAAAATATAGAACGAAAAATAAAATAAATAAATGCCTTTAATCACCACCTTAACTGAAAAGTTGGAGAAAAATTGTACATTTATTAAATTTTATTTGTTACGCATTTAAACACGAAAAAATGGTTTGATAAATTAGAATATTTAGAATCGTGTACACGGAAAGATGTTTGATTCTTTTAGATCGTGTGACTTTCGAAAGATAGTTTGATAAATCAGAATCTTTAGAATCGTATACATGGAAAGATGTTTAATTTTTTTAGATCGTGTGATTTTTTAAATTAATAAATTTATTTTAATTAAATGAATTTTTATAACCCTCTAAAATGTTTTGAAAATCTAAGTGGGAGAGAGAATTTATTCACAGATAAATCCCGCGGTCTCCATCACTAGTTTGTAGGCGATACAATTAAACCCTGTGTGCTAACAGTAAGGCCTTCCTCCCCATCGGACAGATTAATTACGGTATCGTCAGTACAAACCTACTTTAGGAATAATTCTGGATAATTGTTAGTGTGGATCACTTCTCCAACTAAAGGATTCATTGCGAAGTGATTAATTTGGAATTAGCTGGTGGTTAACACTTAACTGTATATAATAGTATCATCTCCAACTGAGGCACTGCTACTATACACTGGACTGAAACTATGTCAGCTATTTAATTTTACTTGGCATAATCAGTTGCCTAGATAGTAAAATTAAAAAAAATATGCCTGTTTGGTCTTATGAAGGATAGTAGACATCCTCCCAACGAGGTATGTTATTCTCAGATTACTAGGCTGCTGGCGAATTAATTTTAAAATGGCATAGGGAACAAAATTAAAATGATTTCAAAGTTTTACTCATCATAATTAACGATTTTTTAATTATGTATTTCTCAGAATTAAAATGGATTTCAACCCACTAGCTTTAATACTATAAATAAATAAACTTCCGCGACTAAATTTTGTTGATTGAAAGTGTAATTTGGATATAGCTTTAACTACAAATGGTATTCCTTCAATACCAAAAAATGTGTTTGTTTCTGAAAAAGGTTCTT
>JAULJZ010161743.1:0-51268 GCA_032270985.1 Heliamphora pulchella
TGTGGGCATTCAAACTTTCGATGGCCTTCTTGACCACAAGTGAAGCATCGATAAACTCTAGGTTCATTCTGATTCGGTGGTTTGTATGGCTTGGAAGTGACTGCTTGGCCCAGGTTGTTATTACAGATGGGGCCTCCCTTTGACGATCTAGCTCTGGCCTGGAACATTTTCTTCGTATCAAGAACCTCTTTCTCCATTAGCAGGGCGGTGTCAACAACCTCAACATAGGTAGGAAGGCGTGCGCTCATAACTCTGCTACGGATCAGGGGCTCCAAGCCCCACTCGAACTTTCTGGTCTTAGACGCTTCATCTGGAATAATGGCCCCTGCATAACGGCCTAACGCTTCGAACTTGGAAGCATATTCCGCTGCTGTCATCCGTGCCTGTTTCAGCTCCAGAAAACTTCGTATCATCTCCAGAAAACTTCGTAATTAATCCCATTATGATTATTAGCATACGAAATTTATTTATGCAACCCTCCCGATGAACACATTCTCAATAGTTAAAATCATGCTAAAATCGATAATCAACCTGCGATACAAATCATGGTTTAACGAAAAATGACAACTTAACATGCGATCATCAATAACAACATGAGATATCTAACATGCATAAATCGATAAACAATAATCTTGTAATCAAATAAAATGTGTCAAATGTCAGTTTGAATCCGAGTTTCGAATTTACATAACTTCTTTTTTTAAAAATAATAATAATTTAACTTTTTCTACAAAACCCGATTAAAATTTGACTAATTGATTAATTATTTTTAATGAAGTGAACCCTCTTAAATTCAAAATATTTATCATAAATATTCAAAAAAAAATCCAGCAACTAAATGATCATAGGATTCATCGAAGTAATTAAATATTGAATGGCGCAAAACTAGGGATTCGGTTATTATTGTTATTATTTTTTTTTTTGGATTTTCGATTAATTGTTCATATTAAAAACAATCTCTTAATATCAGAAAATTCATCATACATATTACTATACAGCAAATAATTGGAACTAAAATCAAAAGAAGTGAATAAATACCGACGCGTTGCCAAACTAGTGATTTCGGTTACCTTTTTCGATTTTCTACGACGGCACGACGATAACGGCTTCAGTTTGAGACGAATGGTTTAGACCCTTTCTTAATCCTACAAATCCATAGGTTTATACTCATCTCTTTCAAAAAAAAAAAAAAGAACAGTTGGAGAACGAGAAGAAAACAGAACGCCGGAATAATCAAATATTATTTGTAACGATCAACAAAATAAACGCAGGTTTAGATTTTACCGCTTGAAAAACTAAACCGTTTATAATCAAGAACACGATGCCAGAAGTATGCTTTTAAAAAATTACGATGATCTGACTTCGTTTAGCCCTTGATCCATGTAAAAACACAGGCTGATTTTTCCTCCCCAAACTCCTTCCACAGCGCACTGTTATCGTTATTTTCTAATTCCTAAGCGGCGCACTGATTTCTAAATTAATCCAACCCTAGTGGCATATGTATGTATATATAGAGGTAAAGATTTATATGTATAAATATAATTATTTTATTTATTTATTTCTTTTACTTTCCAAAAATAAAATTATTATTATCTTCTAAAAGATATTTCTTTCCTAACTAGATTATTATCTTCTAAAAGAAAAATTATTCTACCATTAAATTATTTATTATTATTATTATTATTATTAAATTTAAACTTAACGTTAGTATAAAACTTATTATAATCTTATTATTTAAGCTTAAATTTTTAGTTTAATTTAAAATCAAACTTACTTAGATTTATTAACTGAGCCTTCAACTGATCGTCAATCCGCATAGGAGAGAGGGTACCGACGTACGTTCTTAGATAGATCCGAGGATCTTCGGTTCCATCAAACATATCTATCTGTGGTATCTTGAATTTTTTCGACAACTTGGCAATTGAGAATAAGCACAAACCGCCTACATCTAGCATGTATTTTTCAACTCCATTTGCTTTCCTCAGTACTTTTTCTATTCTGTCGATCATTTCCACCAGCGCGGATTTCCTAGACTGGGCCTTGTTTTCATCCTCTACCATGACTTGACGAAGAACCTAAGTTGGTACAACGGCCTGCAGCCCTTCTTGTCCCTAATTATCTGCCTAGAAATCTTCTTCATTCTCATTTAGATCATCTTACTGCTCGTTTACCCCTGGCAAGTGAGCTTGGATTGCCCGAATTTAGGCCTGACACTAATTCTGATCATGCGTTTGCTATTCAACCGCCCTCTGTATCTCAATAATTGCCCTCATCAGGGCTGTTAGATTCACTTCATTCTCTGCCATCTCAGATGATTTTGCTATCCATTCGGATACTCAATAGAGTCTTCCTATTACTGACCTGGCCCAAACATGCACTGGATGCTGTTCTTTTGACTCAATGATCTAAAACTGGAACAATCCTGGGAACTCGAAAGGAGAAAAGCAAGTATTAGAAACTTCTCAAACAGATCCCCGATAACAGATAGTTGAACGACTAACTGTGAACAGCAAAATAATAGAATACCCCGGGCGAGCCCAAACCAACAGAAAACTAAAAAACACAACACCCAAAAATCCCGAAAGGGAAACCTGAAAGCCATGCTAACACTAAACAAATGATCACCGGGATAAAGATATAACCAAAGATTCTACGGGAAAAATTGGACAGCACTCCGGGAGGAAAACAGATCTAACTTGAAGAAAAGCTTAAGCCAAAACTTGGACAAGAGTTTGAGGAAGGAAACAAACCTAAACAAAACCAAAAGCACAAAATTGACACCCAGGGTAGAGCCCCTGGGAGAGAGAAAGCTATCCTAAATCGAAAATAAAGGCCTCAATCAAAACACGGTCAAAGCCCCGAAAAGAAGACCGAAATCCTAAAATAGACTAAGGCTAAGACCGAAAACCCAAGAAAGAACCCGAGAGGAAAACTATTCTAAAATTAACAAAAGCTGAGGGCAAAACCTGGGTCGAACCTCGGGAGAGAAACTATCCTAAGCTAAGCAAACAAATAAAAGGTCCTAAATAATCGCAAATAAGACATATAATTAAACAAAAATATTTAATCTTACTGGTTAAGCACAGAATGGGAAGGTTCTAAGCTACTATAGGCAAAAAAGGCCGATTTGGTCAATCACTTTAGGTACCTTCTGAATAGAGTCAAGAATATACCTTACATACCTGGTGTGGTACAGGACATGGTCAAACAGTATGCAATAACTCTTTTACCGCACATGTACAAGCATGTAGCTAAAAGGCTTGCCCGTCTTCCTGACATAGCCTCGAGACAGTAAACTGACCGAGTATCGGGTCAACCAAGCAGGGGGCTGAGATCGATGCAAATGTGTGCAAGAATGCAAATGAGAAAGTCAAATTAAGAACCAATGATGTTTTCGAGTCTAGCCTACTTATTTGATTTTGTAAACCAATCCTCAGCGGAGTCGCCAGAAAATACTGTGGCACCGGGATTTAAGGTTTGTTTCAAAACTAAAATAGAAAATTCAAGAGTTATTTTCAAAATCTTTTAACACCTTGAAAACCAAAATATTTTGAAAACCTTTTTTATGAAAAATGGAGTCGCTACTTGGTTTTTAAGAACAAACCAAAAAAAACAAAAATGGACCACTGATCTTTAAAATATTTAACCAGAGAAAACAAGGGTCTAGGGGTAAAGATACGAATTGGAGAAGGTGTTAGGTACCCCGTTCGCCCAACCGTGAGGTTGGCCTCTACTAATCATCATTAGTTCTTTAATTTTGTTTCTCAAATGCATGAAAATATAAAAAATAGAGGCAATGAGAGAAATTAAATAATGAAAATACATAGCATGGGTCTATAGAATGCCAAATAAAGAATAAAAAAAATTCTTAGATCCTAAGACATGCAAATTCTAACTAAAGGATACATAAAGTAAACTATATGCAATATACAAAGTATGAAATCATGTAAATGAAGCTAGCAAACCCTAATCATGTCAAAATTAAACTAAGCATAACGTGGACTTAAACAAAAGAGAAATAAACCTAAGGATATCTATGTTTTAAACATGTTGATCAATACTATAAATCACACATACTGGATGCTTCAATCATGATAAGACATAACACTGTAAAGATAAAATTAAGATACTGGAACAGAATTAAAATACTGAAAATAACCAAAGCGTGCGGCCGTAATATATAAATGTTGCGGTTGCCAGGAATATGAAGTGAAAGTGCACGGGCGCAATGTTGAATGTTGCGACCGTAAGGATGTTAGTACCAAAATGTCACAACCGTAACATTGATTATTGCGACCGCAGAGTTTTTAAGCATTATTTTGCTAAATTTTAATAGACGGTACATTGGGGTGTGAATGTGTGACACATATGCAACATAAAACAAAGAAACATAAGCATACTATTATGACTTCAACCAAAACATTATGAAATCACGAAGAACTTAATTCTAAACATAATCTTAAGATCAAGCATATTTATAACTCAATTAATTAAGATCCATAATTTAACATGTAAATGAGAAATTAAACCTATTTATGAAAAAATTGAAGGAATAGACATGCAATTCACGAATTGGTATTTGAAATTCTAACCCGGCCACTTCACAGGAGTATAGAATGTGAAGAGAGAAGAGTCAGAGATCTAGCAGAATATCTAGGATACAACAATCCAGATGAATCCTCGAGTCATGGAGTGTGGTGATTGGCTATTTGGTCATCGGGCAACAGTCAAATTCCAGTACCTAGATCAAAGTCGAGTAAGAGTGTGGATCAGGATGTGAGTCGAGAATACAGCAGAGTACCATTGTACTTTAGAATAATACTCGATAAAACAGCAGTATATCGACATAAAAAAAAGGTCTCTTTTTCAATCATACCAAAGGTACATTAATATAGAGTATGCCAGCTAATGAAGTGCTGCTACGTTCGATGGTCAGAATGGGCTCACAAAGCTTGCGGTCGCCACCTTCAAAGGTTGCGACCGTGAGGATAAAGGTTGCGACTGTGATAATATTTAGGGTTTCTAAGAGATTCATATGGCAATCGCAACAACCAAACAAACGGTCGTGAGGTTCAAAGTTTGCGGGCTAATTACTTAAACTAGTGAACAATCAGGTCACAAGGTTTTGAAGATTGCGGCCTCAAAGTTCGAAAGATGTGATCTTATGGTTTGGTTTCACGAAGTACTGGATTTGAATTGCTTCCCGACGATCGTGCGAAGTCATCATTCCCACTTAGTTTTAATCATCGAACTCAATTGGATAAGCCTAAGATTCAGCAGGGTCAAATTTGGGTGTCTACAACACCCTGACTCATACTATTGCCCTTTTCCTCCTAGAGTACTGGAATTGGAGCATTTCCCACGCCATTGGAGGAACGACCATTGCATCCCCACGGCTTGAGGATACATTTAGATATAGCGTTTCAGGTATACCTACACGATCCCTGACATTTTCCTCTCCACACCTTCTACCCCCATGAAGAGGTCGGGTTAATTTTCATATTTCAATTTATGATTAGCATGATGAGTCTTTAGTTAGTGTATTATTTCTGATTACTTGGATGGCATGCTTAATTCTAAAATGTTAGTTAGTATCAAATTATTCTCGCTTTAATTGATTTTTATATTTGAAAGAATCATAATTATTAGGTTTTATTGCTTTTAATTACATTGTTAGCATTCTTAATTCTAGAATTTTAGTTTGTATCGAAATTTTCATGTCTTAGTTATGGTTTTGATTAGAATAAGTTTTAATTTCTTATTCGATTTTGTCTCATATTTGACTCTCTCATATTGCATGTTAGCACGCTACACACTGTTTACCAAAATTTAGTAAAACAGTGCATGCATTCCTTGCAGTCGCAACAATCAATGTTGTGCCTGCAATGTTCTAGCATTCACATCTTTGCGGTCGCGACATTGATCCTCGTGCCCACAACCTTTTTCCCATTTTACCTTGGGACCACAATATCCAAATGCTACGGCCGCAACCTTTGTGCTGTTCCAGTAGCCTATTTTTGTTGTTTTAGTATTCTGTGGATAATATGTGACCTTCAGTATGCAATATGTGGTGTATCTACAGCATGATTACAGCTTAGAAAATCTTATGATTCATTTATCTTTTGTTTAAACACATGTTATGTTTATCATGTATTGTCAGTGTTATGTTTTAGTATGATTAGGATTTGTTAGTTGTGTGCTAGTAATTCTACTTTATCACATGTGATTTGCACCATATATCATTTAGTTAGACTTTGCATGTCTTAGGACTTAGAATTTTTTTATGCTTTGTTTGGTGTTCTATATACCTATACTATGCTATTTTCTTATTTAATTTCATGTGTTTTCTCTTTACCCTCATTTTCTATATTTGCATGCATTTGAGAAATATAATTAAAGAACCAACGATTATTAGTAGAGGCCAACCTCACAATTGGGCGAATGGGGTGCCTAACACCTTTTTTCGATTTGTACCTTAGCATCCAGACCTTTGTTTTCTCTAGTTAAACGTTTTAAAAATCAGTGGCTCATTTTTGTTTTTCTTAGTTTTTTTCAAAAATTAAGTGGCAACTCTATTTTTTACAAAAAGGGTTTTCAAAATCTTTTAGTTTTCAAGTGTTAAAAAGTTTTCATAATAACTCTTGAATTTTCTATTTTTAAACCTGAACTTAAATCCCGACGCCACATATAGTTTAAAACATAAATTTCTTAGTATAAGCCAACTTTGTGACAAAGACCACAAGGTTGTCTTTGATCATACTAAGTGTGTTATTGAAAACTCAATTGACAACAAAATTATTTTTTAAGGTTATAGGCATGAAAATATTTATATTTTCAATCTAAATGACCTTTCCAAAAATGACATAAAGTACTTAGCTTCCTTGAGTGATAATAGTTGATTGTGGTATAGATGACTTGGATATGGTTATATGAACTTAGTTTTAAAACTTTTAAAAAAGAAGTTGGTGATTGGTTTACCACAAATTAAATTTGAAAAAGACAAAATTTGTGATGTATGTCAACAAGGCAAACAAGTTAGAAGTTCTTTTTAATCAAAAATGATGATTTCAACTTCTAGGCCTTACAACTATTGCTCATGAACTTATTTGGTCCAACAAGGACTCTTAGCCTTGGAGGCAAGAGATATTCCTTTCTTGTTGTAAATAGTTTCTCTAGCACTTGGATGATTTTCTTAACTCATAAGGATGAAACCTTTACGACTTTTTCAAAATTGTCTCGGAGAATTCAAAATGAAAAAAAATTTCAAATCACAAGTATCAGAAATGATTATGGTAAAGAGTTTGTAAACAAAAATTTTAAAAAATTTTGTGATGAAAGTGGTATAAACCATAACTTATCTACTCATAGAACTGCTCAATAAAATGATGTTGTTGAGAGAAAAAATAGAACTTTGGAAGGAATGGTTAGAACCATGTTATGTGAAAATAATCTACCAAGATACTTTTAGACCAAGGTTATTAAAACAGCTTGTTATATTATAAACAGAGCAATATTTCGAGTTTCTCTTAAGAAAACTCCATATGAGCTACGAAATGGAAGAAAACTTAACATCAGTTATTTTCGTGCCTTTGGATGCAAATATTTTGTTTTGAATAACAATAAAGAACTTTTGAGCAAGTTCGATGCAAAATCTGATGAAGGTATTTTCTTAAGATATTCTATTTCTAGTCAAGCTTATAGAGTTTTCAACAAAAGGATCTTAATTGTTGAAGAATCTATTCATGTTGTATTTGATGAACCTAATCTCGATTCTTCTAAAGAATTTTGTGAAGATAACTTGGTTGACATAAAAAAATGTGTTAAAGACATCTTCATCAAAGACCAAGAAGAGCCAAACCATAAGGAAGCCGCAAACTTGTAGCAAGATGAAGTCCAATAAGCTGCTAGACCTTCAAATCAAGAAAATTTAGATTTGCCTAAGGAATGGAGGTATGCTCATGGTCATCCAAAAGACTTGATCATTGGTGACCCATTTTAAGGTATTAAAACTATATCCTTTTACATAATGTTTGAAGTAATTTAGCATTTCTTTTCTAGACTGAACCAAAATATTTTGAGAAAGTTGAAATCGATGAAGTTTGGATCTTGGCTATGCAAGAAGAGCTAAATCAATTTGAAAAAAATAAGGTTTAGACTTTAGTTTCAAAACCTGAGGAACACTCCATCATTGGTACAAAATAAATTTTTAGAAATAAGATGGATGAGCATAGAGTAGTTCTTAAGAACAAACCTCGATTAGTAGCCGAGGGTTATAATGAAGAAGAATGCATCGATTTCGATAAAACTTTAGCTCCTGTGGCTAGGCTTGAAGCCATTAGGACTACTTGCTTTTACATGCTTTAAAAAATTTCAAACTTTATCAAATGGATGTCAAAAGTGCCTTTCTAAATGGTTTTATTTCTGAGGAAGTTTTTTTGAAATAACCTCTTAGCATTGAAAATTTTGATTTTTCAAACCATGTTTACAAACTCATCAAGGCTCTTTATGGTTTGAAACAAGCACCAAGAGCATGGTATGAAAGGCTTGGCAAATTATTGATTGAAAATGAGTTTTCAAGAGGAGAAATTACTACTCTTTAGCTCAACTAATGAAACTCTTTGCAACGACTTTGCTAAGTATATGCAGGGAGAATTTGAAATGAACATGATGGGTGAGCTAAACTACTTCCTTAAATATTAAATCAAGAAATCTCATGAAAGAATCTTCATTAATCAATCTAAGTAGACAAGAGATTTGTTGCAGAGGTTTAATATGCAAAATACAAAACCAAAGGGAACTCCAATGTGCCCTTCAACAAAGCTTGACAATGATGAAAATGGTAAAGCAGTAGAGGAAAAGAGATATGGAGGTATGATTGACTTCCTACTTTATTTAACTACTAGTAGACCTAATATTATATTCAGTATATGCATGTGTACTAGATTTTAAGCTAATCTTAAAGAATCACATGTGGCTTCTGTTAAGCGCATCTTTAAATACCATTTAGGTACAAGAAACCTAGGATTGTTCTATCCTAGAGGAATAGCCTTTGAGTTATTTAGCTATTTTGATGTAGACTTTACTGGGTGTAAAATTGATAGAAAGAGTGCAAACGGAACATGTCAAATCCTAGGACACTCTCTCATATCATGGTTTAGCAAGAAACAGAACTTAATAGCCTTATCTATAGCTGAGACTGAATACATTGCAGCTAGTAGCTGTTGTGCACAGGTTCTTTGAATGAAACAACAACAAGAAGACTATAGAGTATACTTAGATGTATTCCCATTAAATGTAATAACATTAGTGCCATTAACATATCCAAAAACACTATACAACACTCAAGAAAAAAACACACTGAGATTAGACATCATTTCATTAGAGATCATATTCAAAAGGGTAACATAGAACTTAAATTTGTAGGCACAGACCACTAACTTGCTAATATTTTCACCAAACCTTTAGATGAAGAAAGACTATGTTATATCAAAAAAGAACTTGGTATACTATGTGCTCCAAATTGATACTTAAATGCCATACTAATAATGCATGTTCAATGCTTTTCATACTTTATTTTGATGTGTGAAAGGTGCCAACAGAATGCTAAAAGGTGTCGACACATGTGTGAAAGTGTTGACACAAATGCTATATAATATCGACACATTTTGATAAAAGTGTCGAACCCAGCTATATAGTGCTGACGCGATTCGTATTCTTGCACTCGGTAACATTTGTGTTGACTCGCCTGTGAGGAATGTCGACTCAATGAGCCAAAAGTGTTGACACCGTGTTAAAATGTGTCGACACAATTTCTGTTTTTGAACACCCCCAGTGTCCCGTGAAAAGTGTCGACTCTAATGATATTTGTGTCGACACATTTCATGAAGTTTATATATAGGCGGTTTTTCCCCTTTTTTCTTCATTCCCTATTTCATTCGAAACCCTAGGGTTGACCTTTCCTGTCTCTCTCTCTCTCTCTCTCTCTCTCTCTCTCTCTCTCTCTCTCTCTCTCTCTCTCTCTCGGTTAATGCCTCTGAGAACGATGGGCAAGGGAAGCAAACACCCCATTGACGAACCATTAAGCTATAGGGCGGCGAAGCAGAAGTAATCAAAGATGAGCAAGGCTGGACCGTCAACCGTCATTGGAATTGACCCATCCCTCAAGTTTCAGTACTCCAAGTACAAGAATCTATACTTTAGCTCCTTTGTAAATCGAAAGGTAATCCCTAGACGCTCTGTTGACTTCGAGTTCTTTGATTTCATTGAAATGAAATTCTCTGAGTGGTTAACCAACCTCGATTCAATGGATTTGCTCCAAATCTGTGACCATCATTATCCCACACTTGTAAAACTATTCTATGCGCACTTAAAATCTCCGACCCCTCTGACAATACCATCACTACTTGGGTGAACGGTGTAGACATTACCCTATTCTCTAAGATCTTCAATGAGATTCTTGGTGTTCCTGAGGGTTGACTGTTTGTTTCCTGTAAATCGAAAAAGAAAACCATCGAAGGTTTTTTTCATGATGCAATGAAACAAATCTTTGCTGTTGATGTGGTAGACCCAACCAAGCCCCTTGAGGCTAACTCCCTGAAACCTGAGATGCAAATTTTGCATCATTTTGTGAACCATATCTTTCTGCCACGGTTTGGAAAATTTGGAGACGTTCTTTTCTGCATATCCTTATTATGTGGTGCATTCTTGAGGGAAAGAAACTTGACCTCGGATATCTTTTCATTTATGATATGTTACAGTCACATTCTAAGTTTAATTTCTCCATACCCCATGTCATGTTTTTGGCAATGGTCTTTCAACACTTTTGTGTTGATTTAACCTGTGAAAAGGGCATTCCCTTTTCGAAAAATGACCTTTATGGGAAATCAACGCTGAAACATATGCACATTTTTTGGTTGATGGTATTTGAACCACTTATCATAGTAGTCTTGCCTCCCCTTCCTCTGTTTGTCCATCCTCTAGAAGGAATCCTCTCCCTCCCTCTGGTTGTTCCACCTCCCCCATACCCTTTGATCTCTCCTCCCTTCTTCCCTCTCACTCTAGAGTAGACACTCATTGTCCCTCATCCTCTGTTCCTCCTCCTCCTCCTCCACCTGCTATTGGCACCTCTTCCTCTGCTCCCTCTGATGCACCATCTTCCCAGTAGTTTGCTGAACTCACCTCTCTGGTCAGGGACTTAACCTCCTCTTTGGCATCCCTTCATACGAAGGTTGATGCAGACCGTTATGACATTGGTTGTAAAGTGTCTTCCATGTCTTAAACCTTGACACAACTTGACCAAAAGAACAAAAAACTGAGAATCGAAGTCAAAAATGCTTGTGAAGCTGACACTATTCTTAGCCAGAATATGAAAAAAAGTTTTGATTCCATAGCCTCTGCTAACCGCAACATCTTATACCAGATCCAGAAAGAATACGATGAAGGACTGAGCCTGTGATGCTCTGTCCTTCGGGCGCGTCGGGACATACATAAATATAAATATAGGAATATACTAGCCATATATTTATATTTACATACGTTAGTTATTACCTCATAAACGAGTTCTTAACCATTCAAAATTACATAACTATTACAGTTTCACCAAGAAATTTTAAAAATTTCACTAAGCATGGGAAAAACTAAATATAAGAATAAAAGCAGAGATCTTGACTCTTCAGAATGTATCAGTGGGATCCATATGCTCTTGAAACTCACCTTGTTCTTCCAACTCTTCTTCTCCCTCGGGAATGACTTCCTCCAAGAACTCCTCACCTGTGGCACGAATGCCATGAGCCAAGGCCCAAAAGCAAAACACTCTAACCTTCTTACTAATCTCACGGCACAAAATTCACCACAATACATACCATATAACACCCAGTATAGTTTATAGTCAAGAAGACAGACAAATTTATGACAAGGTAACAGATAAGTCAATAACATGTGCATATTAGATTCTGTGTACGTAATGCAGATGCCTAACCCAACATGCACCTAGATTATAACAGGAATTCCACACTAGGAATCACCAGAGTAGACTTTCACGAGTATTCGATCACCAAAGCCATCATCGTGCCTCGTTACAAATAGTAACTGCATCGCCGGGCATCATGCCACAACTATTTTACTCAATGGCAACGGCGTGGGGTCCACGCCATACTCCAGGCCAACAATATTCAATAAACCATTTCAAACACTGGGGACGCACCTAGGGTGTGTAAACCAAATCTATAACACCAGGAATGCACCTAGGGTGTACAAGGAAAATTCATCCCAAGCGGTTTGTCCCACCTTAAGACTCGTGATGCCTTCGCCAGTGTCAACCCAAAAGTCCAAGCTATCGAAATCAGAATGCTAGCGAGGAACTCATAGTGCCCAACAATATCCGTAAACCATTTCAAACACTAGGGACGCACCCATGGTGTATAAGCCAAAATCATTTCAAACACCGAGGATGCACCCAGGGTGTATAAACCAAAACGTTTTCAAAAATGACAACCAGGGATGCCTTAGACTTAGAATTAAGAAAGATAATCTCAATACAGCCCATCCCAACAACGGTTTGCACATATGGACTCCAATATGCTAGGATGCAAATGAAAATGCTCATAATGTGTACCATCGATCTCAAGTGCAACAATTTATAGTATGGCATCAACTATCATGGCAAGGTTCATGATACAACGTACAAGTATAAGGTACAAGTATGTGAAGCACAAGGTACAATTCTCAAGATATGACTCAACATGATCAAATGAATTCTAAATCATCATACATTCAATTAGAAATACTAATCAACAAATTCAAATCAAACATCATATAAAAACTCGGGTCTCATAGTAAAAGGTACTTAAACATACACTTAGCAACTTTTAAGGCCAAAAATCAAGTATTAAATTAAAAGGGCCGACAAGGTTTTGGGGTATCTAGACTTGGAATCAAATTATGATTTTTAAACACCATTTAGATAAAAATATTTACTACAACTCTTATGTTTATCACTAAGGTGAAACCTAAGGCAAATGGGTGAACAAAACATCCTTAAGTAAAAATGGTTTAGCACTTTTCTCAAGATTTTACCAAAAATATGTCTCTGTTGGTCTCCGTTTTGGGGAACCAGATCAAGTCCAAATGAACCCACTTTTGAGTATGTTCTAGTTCAACAAGGTCCCTAGAAGTTTCATGTTTAGAACTAAGGTTAGTTGTTTGGAACAAATTAGACTTTTTGGCCATTTTAGAAAATAGGTTCTGTCAGCCGCCAAAACTCAGCAGAGCCGGTTTTGGAAAGAGGGTTTGAAACGGTTTTGGGGTATCATCCCAAGGCTTTAAGGTCTGATGTTTGGGCCGCAAGTAGTTCAATATGTTAGCTATAATGTTCATGTAGACCACTTTTGGATTAGGTCAATAAAAATAGAGATTTTGGGCTATATAACAATTTGTTATAAAAGTGTCCCTTGAGAGCTAAAACATAACAGAGACTTTCAAAGGGACTTTGACCAATCCACACTCAATCTTTTGTTCTCATTTTTGGTGGGTGGATAGATATACATGTTATCTACAACTTTCATGTTTTGACCAAAATTCAGATCTCACTTTAAACTAGAGTTTCCAAGTTGGTAGTGTTGACTGGTCGAAAAATCACACATTTTGGTAAAATTGTAATATCTCGTGTTCTACTTTTGCAAATGAGTTGAAACTAACTTTCGATGAAAGATAACATACAAATCTAAATCTGGACATAAAGAATATACTGAGATCAATTTTTTACATTGAGTTATGGCGTTTCAAAGTTCAAAATAGAAACATCAATGTTCTAAAAAATCAAGTCTCTTAGGGTCCAAGTCTTCTACTCATGTCATGCCAAGTTTTTGTTTCATTTCTTTACATGCTTGTATTTTAGACATTAATATCAAGGCTCCAGCACATTTAGAAGTCATCAAACTCAAAGATAACAGTATACAACATCTCATATCACCCATAAACATAAGAGCTCCAAATTTCCAACTACGACGCCTTTTCGGTTTGATTTCGGTTCTCAATTCTTAGAGTGTTTAAAGGGATGTGCTGGGGGATATTTTGAGGGATATTAAACATAAGGTTTAGAGGTTTTACTTACTTGTTTGAGAGATCAAAGGATGGTGGAGGATGGATTTAGACTTAGCTTTTGAAAATCTCCTTGATTTCTTCCTTTTTCTACCTTTTTCTTCCTCAAACTCACCTTAACACTCAAGATCAAAGAGTTTCTGGTATCTCTCCCTCACTTGGCTGAAAATGTCATATAAAGAAGAGGGTGTTTGGCTTCCTTTACATAGGCAAAGTCTAGGGGACATGGGAGGAACAAAAAGTACCAAAAAAAGACTTTTTTCTTCATTTTAATAAATGAGACTTGAGTTGATTTGAATTGATTCAACTTTTGAGGGCCAAAAATCAGACATGGGGAAGATAAATATAGCTAGGGGTCAGTTTGGAGGATAAAAATCTTATCCCCCATCAATCAAGGGATTTTTCTCAATTTTCGTGCCCTATTGTGCAAGAAAATACATTAAAAGTTAATTTGATGTATCTTTTTTGTGTCTTTTTTTATTGAGACCTATTATTTTAGTATATTTATGAGAAATATAGTATTTTCGTGCATTATCATAGTTTTCATAGTAATTGATAAAATAAATATAGTCTTTTAAGTCAAATTAAACTATTTTGGCAATATATGATTTTTTGACTTATTTTGTTATGTATGAACTTCAATAATGATTCATTTACTTTTGTTAACCTATAACACTATATAATTATGTATATGACTTGTTCAACAAGTATTGGATCATAATAATGCTTAATTTAATATCTTTCTCATCATTTTAAGCTAAAAAGAAAGCAAAAAGCCACTTTTTGACACTCTTCCCAAGTTAGTTGGCCACCAAGGGGTATTTTTATTATTTTTGAGGTTATTTTGTCATTTGCTACTTATTTGTACTTAAATCCTTGATTTAAGTTATCCATGCGTCAAAATGTGAATTTTTAAGACTTTTTGCTGTATTAGGGGCAAAACGGTCATTTTACCCTATTTATGAGGATTTTTTATTTTTAATTCATTATTTCATGACATTTACTTTATTTAGAATGTTAGGAGACTCTCCGGGTGCTAAGGTTTTATTACTTGTGTTTTGGACCTTTTTAGGGTTTTCGGGCCGAATTTAGGATTTTCGATTCGAGTTAGGATTTTGAACCTCCTCCGTATTCTATGGCCTCGTGGGCTATCTATCACTAATACTAGGCTCCGAGCCGGGTCGTTATAATCTACCCCCCTAAAAATAAATTTTGTCCCCAAAATTTAGTATCGTACCTTAATCTGCGAATAACTGGGGATGACTTGCCCTCATGGCTTTCTCTCGTTCCCAGGTTGATTCTTCAATTCCGTTGTGATTCCAAAGAACTTGAACGAGCGGGACGGTCTTTCCTCTAAGAACCTTGTCACGTTGATCGATTATCCTTGCAGGTTGTTCTTCGAAAGTAGTGTCCTCATCGACATGGAGTTCCTTCCAATCTAAAATGTGACAAGGATCAGATTCGTACTTTCTTAACATCGACACATGAAAAATGTTATGAACACTAGCAAGCTGCGGTGGTAGCGCCAAACGATATGATACTTCTCTAATTTTAGCAAAAATCTCGAACGGTCAAATGTACCTTGGGGTTAGCTTTCCTTTTCAGTCAAAACGCATAACTCTTCGTCGTGGTTGGATCTTCAGGAATACATGATCTCCTACTTCAAATTGTAGCAGTCTCTGTCGCTGATCAATGTAGCTCTTTTATCTGTTCTAAACGGTGGCTAATCGTTGGTGAATCAGTCGGATCTTCTCGATAGCTTCTTATATAAGATCTGGTCCAAAAAGTGTGTTCTCTCCTGCTTTAGTCCAACAAATTGGTGAACGACACGGTCTTTCGTAAAGAGCTTCATACGGCGGCATACCAATACTGGACTAGTAGCTGTTGTTGTAAGCAAACTCGACTAACGGTAGGTGCTTTTCCCAATGTCCCTTGAAATTCATGACGCAAGCTCGAAGCATGTCTTCTAGCGTTTGAATTGTGCGTTCATATTGTCTATCAGTTTGTTGATGAAAAGCCGTGCTGAAACAAAGCTCCGTTCCTAAAGCAGCTTGTAGGCTTTGCCAGAATCGCGAGGTGAAACGCTAGTCTCGATCTGATACGATAGATAACAGAACTCTGTGAAGACGAACGATTTTTCGAACGTATTTCTGACTCAGGTTTTCTAATTTTTTGGTCGTCCGAACAGGTAGGAAATGTGCTGACTTTGTGAGACAATCCACGATTACCCAGATAGAGTTGTGTCCTGCTAGTGACCTTGGTAGTCCAGAGACAAAGTCCATAGTGATGTGGTCCCATTTCTATTGAGGTATCTCCAGGGATTGAAGGGTTCCTCCTAGTCTTTAGTGCTTGGCCTTCACTTGCTGACATGTAAGGCATTTGGTTACGAAGTTTGCTACATCCTTTTTTATCCCATTCCACCAGTAGTACCTCTTCAAATCTTGGTACATCTTTGTTCCTCTGGGGTGGACCGCAAAGAGTGATTGATGATGCTGTTTCAGGATGTCTCTCCTTAGATCCTCAACATTCGGTACGAAAAGCCTACTTAGGTATGTCAAATGTCCATGTCTATTGACTACCCAACCTGGTTTCGAATCCTCCGTGATAAGACGCCTTTGAATAAATTCAGACTCCGAGTCATACTTTTGGGTATTCACGATTTGCTGACAAAAATTTGTTGTTGCCACAGTTAGATAAAAACAGTTCCCATCTCTCGATTATGACGGTTAGAGTCAATATTCATTGAGCGTTCCCATCATGTTCCATTCCCTTACCGCTATACCAGCCAACGTGCTCTTTATCCTCCGACTAAGGGCGTCAGCCACCACATTCGCTTTACCTAGGTGACATTCTAAAGTGAACTGATAGCCCTCTAGGTATTCCATCCACCAGCGTTGTCCCATGTTGAGGTCCTTCTAGGTGAACAAATACTTCAGACTTTTGTGGTCCGAGAATAGTTTGAACTGTTCTCCGTAAAGATAGTGCCTCCATAACGTTAGTGCAAATACCACAGCTGCAAGCACTAGGTCGTGAGTAGGATAGTTCTACTCGTGAGGTTTCAACTGTCTTGACCCATAAGCTACTACCTTACCGTTTTGCATCAGCATGCATCCTAAGCCTTCCTTAGACGCGTCGCTATATACTGTATATCCAACCTCTCTTTCAGGTATAATTAAGATAGGAGCGCTACTTAAATTTTTTCTTAAGCTCCTAAAAAGCCGTCTCACACTTATCGTTCCATTCAAACTTCACTCTCTTCTGTGTTAATCTTGTCATTGGTCGCGCAAGTTTAGAGAAATCTTGGATAAATCTTCCATAATATCCAGCTAGTCCCAGGAAACTACAAATTTCAAAGACGTTGGGTGGCTTCCAATCCAAAACGGCTTCCACTTTGGCAAGATCTACAGCTATCCCTTCTTTAGAAACCATGTGTCCTAAAAACTTCACTTCATGTAACCAAAATTCGCACTTTCTTGCCTTCGCATAAAGTTGTGACTCCCTTAGTTTCTACAAAATAATCCTTAAATGCTGCTCATGTTCTTCCTCTATTCTTGAATATACCAAGATGTCGTCTATAAAAACTACTACAAACTGGTCGAGGTAGGGCTGAAAAAGTCTGTTCATCAAACTCATGAAAACTCCTAGGGCATTCGTCAATCCAAAAGGCATCACCGCGAACTCATAATGTCCATATCACGTTCTAAAGGCTGTCTTTGAAATATCTTTCTCTCTAACTCAGAGTTTGTGATAGCCTGAGCGTAGATTAATCTTCGAGAAACAGGCTAACCCTCGAAGCTGGTCGAAGAGATCGTCTATGCGACGTAAAGGGTATCGATTCTTGATCGTTACTTTATTCAACTGACGGTAGTCGATGCAAAGGCGTAAGGTTCCATCCTTCTTCTTGGCAAATAATACTGGTGCTCCCCACGGCGATGTACTTGGACGGATAAAACCTTTACTAAGCAATTCTTGAAGTTGGTCCTTTATCTCTCTTAGCTCGGCATGAGCCATCCGGTGTGCTGCGATCGAAATCGGTGTAGTTCCAGGTTGGAGCTCTATCGAAAACTCAATCTCACGATGTGGGGGTAATCCAAGTAGTTCTTCTGGGAATACATCTTCATATTCATACGACTCGTGGTAACTCAGGGGTTTATGAGATGTTTATACTGGCAAGCAAGCAGGTAAATCCTCCTACAAAGTTATTCGATTCACGCTCTTTCGCACTACTCGGGGTTAAGATTTCGTGTCGCTCTCCTTGAATTCGCACGGTAGTGCCATCCTCTGTTTATGCCCATATTTTCTTCTGTCGACAATCTATGATAGCGCGATGTCCAGAGAGCCAATCCATTCTAAGAATCACATCGTACCCGTTAAATCCATTACTCGTAAGTCGCAAGCCATAAGAGTATTGGTTACTCGCAACGTACAAGCTCTACAAATGGAATCTACTCGTGCTAGACTTCCTAAAGGTGTGATAACGCTCAGGGTTTGGTCTAAGGCCTCAGGTTCCAAGAACAAAGATTTCATGCAGGCTTAAGATATAAAGGAATGAGATGCTCCAGAATAAAATAGCACTTTCACTAAGGTATTAAACAATACGAACATACCTTGTATGACCTGGGCGTCTTCCTCCTCCTCTTCTTCTTACAGGGCAAAGATGCATCCTCCAATAGGCCGGTTCCCATTGTTGTTACTGGTGTTCCTGTTCCTTATCCCATTGTTTGAACCTCCCTGGGGTTTCTGATTTTCGTTATGCAGTGGCCTTCCCTTTCCATTCTACGGGTTAGCTGCTGGCCTAGCAACATGAACAGGTTGTGGGTATCTCGGCAATGGATTCTGGGGTTGCCTCCATTGTTGGGGTTGGTTGTTTTGATTCATCTATTTCAGTCGTGGACAGTCTGCCTTCTTATGTCCTGGTTGTTGACATTCGAAGCATACCACAGATGTTGCGGAGGGATTTCTTGATTGCCCTTGTCTATACTCCTGGTAGTACGACTTCTTAGGAATAAGCACTCTATTGCTCCTCACAGGCCTACCAGAGCTGCTACTTTCCTTCTTTTGGTTCCAAATCTTCCTTGAATCGGCCAAATTAGTTTCAGCGAGCAAAGCGGCCCGAACTACTTGAGTGTACGTAGGGAGCTGCAGGCAAATCACCCTGGTTCGAACAGATGGCTCAAGGCCCCATTCAATCTTTCATGCCTTAGATTCCTCATCAGGTACTAAGGTTGCAGCAAAGTGACTTAACTCCTCAAAACGATTCACGTACCGCGTTACTGTCATCGAGCCTTATTTAAGATCCAAGAACTCACGAACTTGTCCTTGACGGAAGGGGGCTGGGAAATATTTTTTCAAGAACATGCCCTCAAATTAGTCCCAAGCTAGAGCTGCTATGTCCTGTGTGTTGTTGATTAAGAACCACCAATGATCCGCTTCTCCTTCTAGTAGGTGTGCCGCTAAGGCTACGTGGTCTGCTTTGTCCTGGACTCCCATAGAATTAAACAACTTCTTAACCGCCCTCAGCCACTCTTCTGCTTTCCTAGGTTCTGTTCCTCCTATGAACGTCGGGACTCGCGGTCTACCCATCTCAGATAAGAACCACGCTCGGTCACATACGATAGGACGATTGATGCTAGCGGCTAGTTCTTGCAACACTTGGGCTAATCCCGGCACTTCGTAGTCTATGGGTCCGTTAGCTTGTCGGTGATTTGGTCTTCTACCAGCCATCCTAAAAAAATAAAAGAGTGTTATGGTCTTGTAGATTATTTTAGTTCTTGATTATTTCTCATGTTTTAGGATCTTGTGAAGTCAACACAGGGTTGCAAAATTACTTATAGAAATTTAATAGTAACATTTTCATTTCACCTCAACTCATAACTAGTACAAGATTTTTTTTCAAGTAGTTCGCAAAATATGCATACAACACTCAAACAATTACAATACTTAAACAAAAGATAAATACAACGCCTACACACTAAGGCCTAAGTAAAGAGATAAGGGTAGAAATGTCAGACAATCGCCTCGCGTTCCCACATTACGTCGTATATGTTAAAGCTGCGCCATAGCACCTCGACATGCTAAGCATTGGTTGGTCCCATCCTCATCTTGTTTGTTACCGCCGTTGGAACCTCCTGGTATATCTCCGAGTTGTCAAAGTCGATGGCCGGGTTAAGTGGATCGATGATTCCTCCTTCGTCCTTCTGTCTCTGGCGTTATATCCATTTCGCAGTCAGCATGTCTCCGAGTCGGGCCTTAAACCCTGGGGAAAAATCTAAACGGTAGAGCATCCTGCTATACTTCTCAAGCACTCGTACAGGTCCTACGAAACGAGGAAAGGTCTCCGGTTTCCTCCACAAGCACATCTTGTCCGGGTAAATTTTGGCATACACTCTCTCTCCCATGCAATACTCTCAGTTGTCCTGACGACCAAAGTATATAGCAGCATCAACAACCTCATCCTCATCAGATTCAGGTGTAGGTGCTTCAAGCTTGTCGTACTAGAAAGCAATGGCTCCTTCTTCTTCATCCTCGTCCTCATTCTCGTCTTCGTCTTCGCTGTCCGCAACGTAATTGGCCTCATCCTCGCCTTCCCTGGCTTTCTCGGCCTCTTCTTCTTCGTTACCCTGCCACTCTCCCAGAAAAAACCACGGTAAAGTGACAGCTTCAATCGGTTCTTGTTCCTCCACGGGCACTTCTTTCGGGTCTTCTTCTGGATCTGAATACTTTGGGTCCTGCGCCTGCCATGGTTCTCCTGCTAGTTCAGGTTCTCTAGTTGATTCGGCGTTGGATGCCATCCAACTAGAAAGAGAAACTTAAGGTAAGGATTTTAAATTGCTAAGATTATAAGTGATAAGTTAATAATATAGACTTTCTACAGAGAATCTGCGCTACAAAACTCGTGGTTTCCCATAACTCAAGGCCTGAAGGTTCACTAAACCTTAGCACTGATACCAACTGTGACACCCGTCCTCTGGGCACGTCGGGACATACATAAATATAAATATAGGGATATACTAGCCATACATTCATATTTACATACGTTACTTATTACCTCATAAACGAGTTCTGAATCATTCAAAATTACATAACTATTACAGTTTCACCAAGAAATTTCAAAAATTTCGCCAAGTATTGGAAACACTAAATATAAGAACAAAAGCAGAGATCATGACTCTTCAGAATGCATCAGCGGAATCCATGTGCTCTTGGAACTCACCCTTTTCTTCCAATTCTTCTTCTCTCTCGGGGATAACTTCCTCCAAGAACTCCTCCTCACCTGTGGCACAAATGCCATGAGCCAAGTCCTAGAAGCAAAACACTCTAACCTTCTAACTAATTTTACGGTACAAAATTCACAACAACACATCCCATATAACATCCAGTACAGTTATAGTCAATGAGACAGACAAATTTATGATAGGATAGCAGATAAGTCAATAAACATGTGCATATGAGATGTCGTGTATGTAATGCAGATACCCAACCCAACATGCACCCAGATTATAACAGGAATTCCACATCGGGAATCACTAGAGTAGACTTTTACGGGTATTTGATCACCAAAGCCATCATCGCGCCTCATTGCGAATAGTAACCGCATCGCCGGGCATCATGCCACAGTAGTTTTACTCAATGGCAACAACGGGGGGTTCGCGCCATACTCTAGGCCAACAATATTCAATAAACCATTTCAAACATCGGGGACACACCTAGGGTGTATAAACCAAATCTGTAACACCGAGGACGCACCCAGGGTGTATAAGCCTTAAGACTTGTGATGCCTTCGCCGATGTCAACCCAAAAGTCTAAACTATCGAAATCAAAATGCTAGCGATGAACCCATAATGCCCAACAATATCCGTAAACCATTTCAAATACTGGGAACGCACCCTAGGGTGTATAAGCCAAAAATCATTTCAAACACCGAGGACGCACCCAGGGTGTATAAACCAAAAAGTTTTCAAAAATGGTAATTAGGGACGCCCTAGACTTAGAATTAAGAAAGACAATCTCAATATAGCCCATCTCAACAACGGTTTGCACAGATGGACTCCAATATGCCAGGATACAAATGACAATACTCATAATGTGTACCATCGATCTCAAGTGCAACAATTTATAGCATGACATCAACTATCATGGCAAGGTTCATGGTATAACACGCAAGTATAAGGTACAAGTATGTGAAGCACAAACTACAATTCTCATGATATGATTCAACATGATCGCATGAATTCTAAATCATCATACATTCACTTAGAAACACTAATCAACTAATTCAAATTAAACATCATATAAAAACTAGGGTCTCATAGTAAAAGGTACTCAAACATACACTTACCAACTTTTAAGGCAAAAACAAGTATTAAATTAAAAGGGCCGACAAAATTTTTGGGTATCTAGACTTGGAATTAAGTTATGATTTTTAAATACCATTTAGATAAAAATCTTTACTACAACTCTTATGTTTATCACTAAGGCAAAAACCTAAGGCAAATGAGTGAACAAAACATCCTAAGAAAAAATGGTTCAGCGCTTTTCTCAAGATTTTACCAAAACTATGTTTCTATTGGTCCCGATTTTGGGGTTCCATATAAAACCAAATGAGCCCATTTTTGAGTAAGTTCTAGTTCAACAAGTCCCCTACAAGTTTCATGTTTAGAGCTAAGGTTAGTTGTTTGGAACAAATTAGACTTGTTGGCCATTTTAGAAAATAGGTTCTGTCAGCCGCCAAAAACTCAGCTGAGCCAATTTTGGACAGAGGCTTTGAAATGGTTTTGGGGTATCATCCCGAGGCTTTAAGGTCTGATTTTTGGGAAAAAAATAGTTCCATATGTTAGCTACAATGTTCATTTAGACCACTTTTAGAATAGGTCACTAAACATAGGGGTTTGGGCTATATAACAATATATGACAGAAGTGTCCCTCGAAGGCTGAAACTCAACATAGACTTTTAAAGGAGTTTTCACCTATCACAACTCAATATTTTGTGCTCATTTTTTGTGGGTAGATCGATATACATGTTATTTACAACTTTTATGTTTCGACCAAATTTTGAATCTCACTTTAAACTAGGGTTTCCAAGTCAGTAGTTTTGACTGGTCGAAAAATGACACATTTTTGTAAAATTGCAAGATCTCAAGTTCTACTTATGCAAATGAGTTGAAATCAACTTTTGATGAAAGATAACACAAAAATCTAAATATGGACATAAAGAACATGTTTAGATCAATTTTTTACATTGAGTTACGACCTTTCAAATTTCAGGGCAGAAACATCTATGTTCTCAAAAATGAAGTCTCTTAGGGTCCAAGTTTTCTACTTATGTCATGTTAAGTTTTTATTCTATTTTTTTTGCATTCTTGTGTTTTAGACAATAATATCAAGGCTCCAGTATACTTAAAATTTATCAAACTCAAAGATAATACCATACAACAACGTCTCATATCACCTATAAACATAACAGCCCTAAATTTCCAACTACAACGCCTTTTCGATTTGATTTCGATTCTCGATTCTTAGAGTGTTTAAGGTGGTATGTGTTGGGAGATATTTTGAAGGATATTAGACATAAGATTTAGAGATTTTACTTACTTGTTTGAGAGATCAAAGGACGGTGAAGGATGAATTTGGACTTAGCTTTTGAAAATCTCCTTGATTTCTTCTTTTTTCTACCTTTTTTTCCCTCAAACTCACCTTAACACTCAAGATCAAAGAGTTTCTGGTTTCTTTCCCTCACTTGGCCGAACATATCATATAGAGAAGATGGTGTTTGGCTTACTTTATATAGGCAAAGGCTAGGGGACATGGGGGGAACAAAAAGTAGCAAAAAAAGACTTTTTTTCTTCATTTTAATAAATGAGACTTGAGTTGATTTGAATTGATTCAACTTTTGAGAGCTAAAAATTATACATGGGGAAGATAAACAGAGCTATGGGTCAATTCGGGGGACAAAAATCTGATCCCCCATCAATTAAGAGGTTTTTCTTAGTTTTCGTGCCCCTATTGTGCAAGAAAATGTATTAAAAGTTAATTTGATATATCTTTTTGGTGCCCTTTCCTACTAAGACCTATTATTTTAGTATGTTTATGAGAAATATAGTATTTTCATATATTATCATAGTTTTCATAGTAATTGATTAAATAAATGTAGTCTTTTAAGTCAAATTAAGCAATTTTGGTAATATATGATTTTTTGACTTATTTTGTTGTATATGAATTTCAACAATAATTTGTTTGTTTTTGTTGACCTATAACACTATATTATTATGTATATTACTTATTCAACAAGTATTAGATTATCATAATGCTTAATTTAAAATATTTGTCATCATTTTAAGCTAAAAAGAAATTAAAAAGTCACTTTTTGGCACTCTTCCCATGGTGGTCAGCCACTAAGGGGTATTTTTGTTATTTTTGATGTTATTTTATCTTTTACTACTTATTGGTGCTTAAATCCTTAATTTAGGGTATCTATGTATCCAAATGTGAGTTTTTAAGATTTTTTGCTATATTAGGGGTAAAATGGTCATTTTACCCTATTTATGAGAATTTTTTATTTTTAATTTATTATTTCATGATATTTACTTTATTTAGAATGTTATGAGACTCTCCGGGTGCTAAAGTTTTGTTGCTTGTGTTTTGGACCCTTTTAGGATTTTTGGGCCGAATTTTGGATTTTCGATTCGAATTAGAGTTTTGAACCTTCTCCGTATTCTATGGTCTCGTGGACTATCCATCACTAATATTAGGGTCCGAACCGGATCATTACAGAGCCAATCAATTCAATCCCAAGAAAACCAAAGAAGAGAAGGCAGCCAAACTAAAGAGAAAAGCAGACCTGGCATTGGAAGCCACTTCTGCAGCCATGGAAGCAGCTGAGAAGAAAGATAAAAGAGCAGCCTCCTCCAGGGAGAAGGCATATGAAATGAAAAAGATGCAAAAAGAGAAGGAAGCATTCCAGAGGCAAATGGATGACCTTTGATGGAGTCTTTTTGATGATACAAAAAGAGGAGAAGGAAAACAAAGAAGAAGAAGAAGAAAAGAAGAAGGAAGAGAAGAAGAAGAAGAAGAAGAAGAAGAAGAAGAAGGAAGAGAAGAAAAAGAAGATCAAGAAGTTTAAAGTTCTTTTTTTTTTTTTTTTTGAAAGAGGAGATGTATCTTTGAAACATTCATTTCTGTTTTGTGGTTTTGGTTGATGAAAAACATTTTTATTTTGTCCAGGTGAATGTTTGTGAATGGTTGACAACATACATTTGATGGTTATTGGTTGTTTTTGAAAAACAATTATATGTTGTTGTATGACTTTCAATGTTTTGTGCTCATAAATGGTAAAACTCAATTTTTATATAACTATTGGTCATCTCTTACTTTGATTGTGTTTCTAAATGTGTTGATTAGATGGCTTAAATATGGTATGGATGGTAAACCCTAATAACTGTTGAAATTTTAAGCACTTTTGACTGATGCACAGTTTTAATGAATTCAAAATGCTTCTAATGTTTCAAATTCTATTGAAAATAGATTTTATATTAACTGTTGAATGTCTCCTTGTTGTGATTGCAAATATTGATTAAGGCATAGAGATAAGGGGAGAACCCTTGTCCAAAATTCTTTTTAAATTATTTTTTAAAAAATGTTGTAATCATCAAAAGAAATGGAGAGATTGTTAGCCAAAGGACTTTTGAATTAGATTTTGATGATTTTTATAATTTATTTTTTTAATTAAATTGATTTAAAATGATTATATTTAATTATTTCTAAAAAGGTAAGTGTTGACACTTCATGACAAATGAATCGACACCTTATGCCATTTGTGTTGACACTTTGTATCAAATGAGTTGACGCTCAGTGTTCTTGTAAAGAATGTTTTGTGTCGACACCAATTAATAATTGATTCGATACCTTAAGGCAAAGCACGCTTGAAATTCTCAAGTGTGTCGACACAAATAAAATTTAGGGTCGACACCTTAACTACTTTGCTTAAGATGTTTCAAGAACTCAAATGAGTCGACACCAAATGATTTTGGGCCGACACCTCTAGTATTGGATCGAAATTCATTTTGGGTCAACACCAAAGTATTTTGAGTCGACACCAAACGATCCTTCGGGTTCCAAACTTCAGATTTTACGGGTCGATACTAAATTCACATGAGTTGACACCTAAACACCCTCTGAAAAACAAAATGAGTTGACACTAAAGAGAAATGAGTCGACACCAGAAATACAAGTCATTTTAAGACTCCAAGTCAAAAAGGGTCGACACCAAAGATTCCTGAGTCGACACAAAGGTTCCTTTCGAAAATAAGAGTTTTGGGTCGACACCAAACAAAGTTGAGTCAACTCCAAAACAACCGAGACTCTCTGAGATTTTCTAAGTCGACACCAAATGAAGATAAGTTGACTCTAAAAGTCCTGAGGCTGACTGTAATTTTATGAGTTGACACCACAGTGTTTTTGAGTCGACATCGAACTTCTAGTAGCTGTTTTGACAAAATAGGTCGACACCAATAAAGATATGAATCGACAGCAAAGTCTCACCTAGAAAACTGAAGAAATGCATGAGGTCGATACCAGATGTTTCATGAGTCGACACCACTGTGTGGGTAAGATAAATGCAAATATAAGATCGACACCAACGAAGAACTGAGTCAACACAATCACTTGAAGAATTAAGCTCTAGATATTTTGTATCGAAACAAAAGGACTTTGAGCTGACACCTACGATGAATTTCAACTCTCGCACTGGTTCCAACAGTAGGATTTTAGAGTATTAATTGCCTCCACAAACCCACCAATGGTTATTTACTTTAGATGACTATATAAAAAGTTAATTTTCAGAGTTTCAAATCTCTAGACACTATTCTATTACTTGAAATCAAAGCTCAAATCTTTCAAGAAACATTAACTGCTCATTTACTCCTCCAGCCAATTTTATCACTCTTTAGCTTATTTATTTTCAATTATTTGTAAAAAGTGTTAGTCGGTGAATCTTTGATTCTCTCACATTTATTGTAATAGATGGTGAGTCACTCTTAATCCTTTAAGAGAGTGAGTAAACATCTTAAAGAAGAGCTCGAGAGAGTTTAGAAAAATTAGAAAATTATTTTTTAAGAACTTCTTAAGGCTGTAAAAGGCTTTTAAATGCGCATATGAAGCATTCGATCTTAGTGAATATTCTCAAAGAGAGACTTGAAGAGCAGACGTAGGCTTGGAAGAAGCTAAACCACTATAACTCTTGGTGTCTAGTTTATTTTCTCTCTCCTTAACCTCTTTAATTTTTTGCTGTCATATTTATTGCTATATTTATTTGTGAAATTCAAAGGTTTTGAAAAAAAATTTTAAAATTATTATTATTGTTGAAAACCCCAATTCACCCCCTCTTGGGTTGCCTAAACTAACACAGACTACACTTGCTAGTTTTGTTTCGAGCTGAATCTCCTCATTTTGGAGTCAAAGCCGCTAGCCAGCTATCCTTAACATTTTGCTAAGGTCTTAAAACTCTTCTTAGGGAAGAACACAGGATCTATCCCCCTTAAACAAAAATCATGTCCCGTCTAAGGTATAGGCAGTGATTTTCTTAAGATAACAATTTATGATAGCTCGATGGCTAGATAGCCAGTCCATACCAAGTATGATATCAAAATCAATTATCTTGATAACTCTAAGGTCGCATGTTAGACGGAGACCCGAGATTTCAATGTCACAAGATTTGCAGACAAGTTCTACTCGAACATCTCCTCCTAAGGGTGATGTTACACTCATTGCAGATTTTAGGGGTTCGTGTTCCAAACTTAATGCAGTAACACAAGTAGAAGACATAAAAGAATGCAAAGTGCCAGAATCAAATAAGACTTGTACCTAGGAATTTGAAAGTGTGAGGGTACCTTGAATGATTGTGGGGTAATATCCTTCCTCCTTTTGAATTGTGAAGACTCTTGGAGCTATGGGCATCCTAGCTGTACTGAAGCCTCTTGCTTGTCCATGCTTGGCCTGATAGATAGGTCATGTTCCATTGACCGGGGCTTGTGAGTTGTTGCCTAAGGGTGCATTGGGGTTACTTGATAACCATATGGGACAGTCGCGGATCAGGTGTCCTTCTTTTCTGTACTTGTAGCATTTCCCATTCTTATCAATGTTTCTAGGTTGAAACTTCGGCGGAGGTTGGGAATAAGGCTTCTGGGCATTTTCTCCTCTATTGTTTCGAATCGGTCCCTTTTGAGCTGGTCCTCCCTTCCTGTTCTGATCACAAATTCTTCTAGAATCGTTCAGCTCTCTTTCTACAACTAGAGCTGTTTTCACTACTTGTCCATATGTGGTTAGCTGTAGGACAGTCACTTTTCCTCTCAGTGTCGGCTTTAGTCCCCATTCGAATTTCCTTGCTTTTGACATTTCATCAGGAGTTATGGCTGGTGCATAACGACTAAGTTCTTCGAACCGGTTGGCATATTGAGTCACTGATAATTTTTCTTACCTGAGATTCAGAAGTTCTTGAACCAAATCTTCCTTAGAGGTGGTAGGGAAATATTTCTCGAGAAAGAGTTCTTCGAAACGGGCCTAAGGGTCATTACATCCATAGTGATTTGGGTTATCTCCCACCAGTAATCAGCTTCACCTTCTAACTGATATGTTGCTAGTGCAACCTTATCGCCGTCGTGTTCCAGATTCATGATATCCATCATCTTGTTGTTTTCTCTCAGCCATCCTTCGGCTAGACGTGGAGTGGTGTTTCTATTGAATATGAGAGGACTCTGTCTCCGAAATTCAGACAATAACCAAGCTCAGTCACGAAGGACTTGTGGCGGGTGGGAGTTTATGTTAGTTGCTAATATTCTCAGAGCTTGGGCTAGTTCTCCTAATCCATGGTCTTGGCTGTTTTCATAGTGAGGTAGGTCTTGATTAAGGACTTCGGGAGTTTCAGGTTGGATCCCTCATCCTCTACCTCTACCTCTTTGTCCAGACATTTCTACAAGAAAAGAAAATAAGGATTTTATTTTCTTGATTTGTTCGTTTAAGTTTGAGTTTCTTAAGTGCACGAGACATTACGGTTCACACAATCAACTTAAAAACAAAGTACACACCATGTAACTCAAAAGCATTTCATTAAGATTTTATTGCATATGAGTTACAAGCATGGAGTTGCTTGAGTGAGACGACTCACTGAGTGTTACTACTTAAACAGAATCTCAAAACTCTAGTGGTATAATCACTGAGTACTACAACAAAAGGAAAACAACACATGAAAGATACATCATGATAAGGTTCAATTAAACAGATGGGGGTAGAACCATTGAACTTTGCTCTCGTCCTCCCAGTTTGCTTTTTGAATTCCGTAACATTTCCATTGGACTTCTACGTAATGTTGTGCAGAGGGTCTCCTACGGCTTGGTTGGTGATGGCAATGGGAATTTCTTTGTAAGTGTCCAGGTTATCGAAGTCTAGATTGGGGTCACATGGGGTTATGATCCCTCTCACGTCTCGGGGTGGTTGAATCCGTAGCCATTTTGCACTAATAGAGTTCCCTATTCTGTTACCAAATCTACGTGGTACATCCAAGTGGTAGTTTTGTTCGACGAGGCTCTTTAGTATGGTTATTGGGCCCAAGAAACGAGGAAACGTTTCATCTCTCCACGCACATCAAACTTCTAGAAACATTCTGGCATAGATTAGCGATGCAATTTTGAAGTCTCGCCGACATCCTTGAATGCTACGATACACTTTGGTATTTGTAGTCTCGTCTTCGTCAGATTCTAGCAGTGGTGCCTCATTTGAATCGAACTCAAAGCAGCTTTCTTCTTCCGAGTCTGTGTCTTCCTCGAGGTCGTAGTCCCACTCATCATCCATAGTATAGACATTGCGATAAGGCATAAACGGGGTGGCTCAAATAAGATTTATGGTAAAAATGCCTTGAAATAACTATTCTTCTTATACTTGCTTTATTATTCTTTAATAAGGTGTGATATATAATAGTTACAAATAATATATGTACATATATAATTCACACAAAAGAACTTAGGCCTACCCATTTCCCAAGGCTACTAGGGTTTCGTATACCTAAGCTCTGATACCAAGCTGTGACAGCCCACTTTTTGGACACATCATTTAAAAGACTCTTTATTTAATTATTTGTGAAAATAGCAAATATATTTTTTCTTTTTAAAAAAACATATACTATCCATTTCACTTATAAGTAATTAACTCGACTTAAAAGATTAAGTCAAAAGAAGGGAGACTTTAACATATCAAAAGAGAATTTTCAATATTACAAAAAGTGCATGAGAGTTATAGAATTAAAATACTGCATTTCTAAACTAATTTTAGAATTCTTTAGTGGTTTCTTCTCCTATGCCGAGGAGAGTCCAGTGCTCCTCATCTTTCGTTGGAATTGCCTCCTCGTACACTCCTTTTTCACCTGGCATTAGAATGCCGTGAGCTACATGCTCAGAGGAACAACTATAACCCAGCTAACCTTCCCATAAAACACCAATTTCCAACAATATACAAATACGAGATACACAAAGATATACACTTTTTAATGTAAGGGATCAACCTATCTCACTATGTTCTTATTGTCCATACTACCAAAGTTCTCGTTGTCAACTACGCTAATAGATGCAAAGGTTCAACCTAAAACTACTATGTTCTCGTAGTTCACACTATCATATTCTCGTTCTCAACTATACACTAATAGTTTCAAAGGCTCAACCTAAAACCTCTATGTTCTCATTGTTTCCAGTATCAAAAGTTCATGTTCTCAAAGAAAAGTTTCTTCCTCGGTTCCCACCCGAGAACCCAAACCCAAACCCAAAAATTGCATAATGTCGTGTTAACTCTAACGGGCCTCACCAATATGGTACCATACGTTCCCATACACTATGTTCCCATACGCCTTGCCCTCGCACATCATTCTTTCCAATTAGTAAACTCATACTATGTACACTTGTACACGGCTAACGTTCAATAAACTCATACTGGGCTAATAGCCATAATGTACAGCTCACCGATAGTAAACTCATACTATAGTAAACTCATACTTGTACACTCGTACATGGCTAAGATCCAGTAAACTCATACTTTGATCAAAACAAGGCACAACTTATGACATAGCATGACACATGATGTTATAGACCCTTCCTCATCTCCATATCACAATACACAACCCTCCCCATGTCAAAATCTCAAGTTTGTTTTGAAGAATAAAGTTTATTCATTGTTCATTGTTCAGTTCCCTATACGTGCACTAGGTCCACTACTCATGCTTCCTTCACAATATGTCTAATTACTTCTAAATATGCTTTGAGTACCAAAATAACATCAACAAGTCTTATTCAAGGCAAGATATAAACATAACACAAGCATTCATACACTTAACCATCACTAATCAACTTCTTTAAAAATTCAGCATCTTAGGTACTGCTTGTAAAATTCATTTACTATACTTAGAGACATGTGTTTGCCATGATATTTTATAGGGTGATAGATATACATGTTAGGACCATTTCATATGTAGACACTAAGCCAGGAGGTGTCTCTAAACTAAGGCAAAAATTCGTTGAAGATAAGAGGTCCAAAAATGACACTATTTGAAAAAATTGAGTTTTAGGAAAACCTGTCCGGTCAAATCACTCCAAATAACTTTTATATGAAAGATAACTCAAGAATCTAACTCCAAATATAAAACTTGACCTTAGGTGATTTTTTTGGAAGTTTCTAAAAATCGGCAAAGTGGACCGTGTTTCTGCTCGTTTGGCGTCGAAGCATAAAAATTATGTTTTGGGTACTTAGACTCCATTTTGGGTTCTAGCAAAAATCACACATGCTAAAAATAGTCTCATGAAGTTCCATTAAAAATAGGTTTTGAATAACACACTTTTAAGTTCACCAAAAAATTCGAGTATGAGAAGAAAGGGAGCTGTTTCTTAGTTGTTCTTCGGTAAATTTGTTCCTACTCTTATTTAACTTATTTTTTGGGTCCATATATGTTATTTAAACTCTAAAAATTGTATATTCCAAAGGTTCAAATATTGGCATATCACTCTTATTCAACCCTTTGAAAGAAAACAAAATACAAGACGTCATTCCATACATGACAACAACGCTATCTCCTATTTGATTCTTTTCGAACCTTCTTGTTTCTATTCTTGTTTATAGCTACTTAGATCATATTATTTGTTAAAGAGAGGGATTAGAATAGATGGTTAAAATGAGTTGTAGAAGTTTCTACCTAGATGATCTTGATCAAAAAAGATAGAGGGCTTAGCTTTAGACTTTCTTTCTTCCTTTTCTTCCTTCTTTTTTCTTCCTTCTTCTTCTTCTTCCTTTTTCTTCTTTCTTGGAGACTCTCTCTCTCTCTCTCTCTCTATCCTTACCTATTGGGCCAAAAATTATAGGGGAAATGGGTAGAATTTGGTCTTCTATTTATAGATTTAAGAAAGGACTTGAGATGTATTTACCTAGGTTTTTTTTGATAATTAATTAGAATAAGTTTAGGAATTTTTTCATAATTATAGACTAGTAGAGTAGTGTATTGTCACTTGATTAATGATGAAGAATTGAAAAAATTTTAGCTGATTAAAACTCTTTTAACTAAAATTAAGTAGAAAAATGTTCAAGATACCCAAAAAGATATTTTGACACAAAAGGTAACTATTGTATAATACTTACTTAATTTTCTAGAGTTTAATTTTATTTTAGAATTAATTTTGTAGAATTTAAAAATATTAAAACTATCCAAAATAGCTCCATTTATACTGAAAAAGTTCAAATACAGTATAAGTTTGCATGTTCCCAATGCAAATCTACTCAAAATACAAAAAGTACATTTTTTGTACTTTTTATGCACAACTCCCTATGGGAGCTGGCCACTTGGAGTTTCACCCCTTTTTTTATTAAATGATTTTGTAATTAATAATTCTTAAATTTTAAAATTTTGAGCCAAAAGAATTAAATTTGGACTTTTCTTTTAATTTTGATTGGGCTTAACCCATGGGCTTTCTTTTTATTATTTTTGGGCTTAATTTGCTAATTGGGCCTTTAATTTAAATTGGGCCATAATCTTTTCTTAGGCCTTATTTTTGCTTTTGGGCCTTGTTGAAGTTTTAGGCTTCATTGGAGTTTTAGTCCTCAACTCTTGTTAGGTCTAGGGCTGAACTTCCATTGGTTATCTTTTGAGCTTTCGGTGACTTCTTGGGCTAATCTCGGATTAGTCTTGCGCTTACCCTAAGTTATAGGTTCAATCTTTAAAAAATCGAGTCGTTTTATCTCAAGTTAGAGTTTTCGGCATACGCGTGACCTTGAGAACTACTTTTAGAGTTTTACGAATTTTCGATTAATGTTGAGAATTCACTATTAGTATTCTAATCCTGTATTTGAAAACACGGGCCCTTACAGAAATTGTTAAGGATATAAACTGCAATCCATATTTTTGTGTAATAGATTTTGATATTTATTTTATTCATTAATAAAATTTGTTATTCCATTATAATGAAAATTTGTATGAGCAATATTTGCACTGCATTATTTATTTAATGTTATACATGTGTATCTTTTATTTTACATAGTAGATACTATAGTGTATAGAGTTTGATTTACACACAGAATATCATATTATCGATTCTTATAGAATATAAATTTTTTGCTCACAATCTTAGAAGGAACTGAATACACCACCGGTAGAACTATAGCACAAAATTTTAATAAGCCTGTCTTGATTATGAAAAATGACATAGTTCCAACTCACTGTGTAAGTACACATTATACACTTTTTGCTCACAGTCTTAGATGAAACTTGGCACACCACCGGTAGAACAATAGCACGGTGTTTTAATAGGCCTATCTTGATTATAAAAAAATGATATAGTTCTAACTCACTGTGTAAGTATACTTTGTGCGTATTAAATAAGATTGTATTGGGGTAATTGTTTTTATACTAACCGTATAAAATAATTAATAATTCATGGTTCTTATGAGTACTTATACTCTTATTCCCAACGTATTTAATATACACATATATTTAATGTTTATTATTTTAATTCATAAAAGAGTAAGATCTTTTATAGTTCAATAAGCTCAGTGAATTGGATAACAGTATACCATGAATGGTGAATATTAATTATTAATTAAATCTACGTCCCAGTATAAGCATTGATGATACCTCTTAAACAAACTTATACGTTTTGGTTATGTCAAACCTATAGGTAGATTTTGTATCTAACATATCAAATAAGTTAAGTAAAAAATCTTAAAAAAATTATAAGTGGTCAATTAAATAAAATTGTCAATAATTTAATTTAATCGACGGATATCTATAGTCTTAACATGGGAGATAAATAAGAAAAAAAATGTTAAAATTATTTTGAAATAATGTCAGAAGTGCAATTATAATTCTTTAGAAGTACGAGTTATAATTTATGGATTAGGAATTTAATTCGAATTGGATTAAACTTTTTCTAATTACATAAGAAGCCAGAATCTTATTTACTCATTAAGCTCTTGTCGTAACCTATATATACACCACTTAACGCTTTACCAGCTAAGGTTTTTTAGTTCGTTCGTTATATTGAAGAAAAAGGGGAAACCAAATTAAGGTTTGATTACGAAAACCAAAGCCCGCCGTTTGTTCGTGACTATGTATATGAAAATACGACAGAAGGTCTAAGGTGTTGATGGTTTTTTGATTCATGCATCCATTCAAGAGATTTCTATTTGGGTGCTGAGACGAGATTAAATTAGAGAGATCTCGAAGGTATAATCTTTATTCCATCGAGTTAGGTTTTTACCGGGTTCTCATATCTTTTTTAGTATAATCTATATGCACTGTCATCAGCTCTTGAGATTCACTTTCCAATAGTTGTTCCCATCAAAATAGAGAGACCTAGTGGTGGCTTCAATGTTCAAAAATATCTCCTTAAACCCTAATGAACAAAGCATGTTAGTTTCTATACCAAAAGGGCTGGTTTATGATTGGACCAAAAATTGGGTCTGGGAATTCAATGTGAGACGTTGACCCCTTTTTTTGTGTTTTTTAACGCGCGTTTAGTATTTTCGTTATAGCATATTTATATGCTTTTTGATGCATATCCGGGTTTAGATATGCATGCGTAATTGGTTCCCAGGGTTGTTGGGCGCTGTGATGCGGGTTTAAAAAAAAAGATATTTTCGTGGCCTAGAAATATCTTGCGTTTGATATTTTCAAAAGATATTTTCAAAACTTCTCAGCTAAGTTTCCTCATTTTTCTCTTTGCCTTTTCTCTAACTTTTTGGGGGCCAGAGGCTTGATTTTCAACGATCCATCAGCGGATCCTCGCTATTGGTAACGTGGTCTACGCATCCATCTAGACGAAATTTCATTTCGACAAAGTTCGATTTTGCACGTGGTTCAAGGCGTCGAGTTCTTAACTCACCAAAGTAAGATCCTAAACTCTCATGTCTTATTAGGGTGCTACGTGTAATCGTATGTGTTTTTATCGGTTAAAACTGCATGAAAAACTGTTTTATGTTCAAGTTAGATTTTGGGTTTAAAACCTATTTTTCGTCAATTTCGGTGGATGAAATAGGGTGTTGGGTGTTTCCTTCGAGGCTTTGGTGTTAGGCTTGGGCGTGTGTATGTCCGAGAGTGTTGGATGGGAGTTTGGAGGCGTTGATTCGAGGTTTAGAGGTTGAAACCCGTAGCTCAAAAATTATTTCCGCGTGGAGTCAGTCAACTGGATCGAGGAGTCCAGTCGACTTGATCATGGTTCTGTGAGTCCAGTCAACTGGATCTTGAGGGTCAGTCGACTGAATAGTGTGTTTGGGCATTTTTGGCTAGATTCCAGTAGGGTGTTTGGGTCGACTAGATCTTGGGCAGTTGTGTTTTGTTGTTTTGTGGTTGGGTCTCGTTTCTAATTGGTTTTCAATGGTATTCGGTTGATTGATATATGGAATTAGTCAACCGAAATACTGTTGGATTCTTTTTTGGATTCGGTTGGTTATGATGTGGCTTCGGGGGTCATGTCGTGGCCTCGGGTGATTGGGTAAGTAGCATCCTCGGGGGTGTCATGCATGGTTAGATGTGGGTGTTGGTGCACAGTTTGGTGTGTGGTGTTTGTTCTTCGTTGAATGTGGGGCGTGTTGGGCCCATGGTCCTTTTTGGGAAGGTGGTGTTTTGTGACCTCGTGATTTAAGGGGTTTAGTGTTGGCCTTCGGGTTAGGCTTGGTTCTATGAGTTGTTGGTTGTACATGTGAGTAGACGTCAGGTTATTTGGCGGGTGGCGTCATGATGTGAAATTATGTATGGCTATGTGCGTTTATAACTAGCTTTGTTCATTTATAACTGTAGTTTATTTATGTACGGATTATGTAGGTGAATTACATGATTTTGATATCGTTACGTGTAATGTGGTTGTATGCTTTAAAACTCAAAGTCTTATTAGGCAGGTATGGATTGGATCTGTGGAGCGCATGCTGGTGGTGCATGTGGTATGGTCATATGCATTAAACTTTGGTTTATTTATACATATGTGTGTTCGGTGTTATTCCGTAGGATGCGGTTTTATCCCGTGGTATAAGATCTTATCCCGTGGTATGCGGTATTATCCGTGGCATACGATTTTATCCCGTAGTTTAGGCATGTGTAAGAATGTCTGTTGTGTACAGATCTGTATCTATGTGATAGAACGGTTATTGCGGTTGTGAGAGCCGGTTACATGCATTTGTGTTGCATCAGATGGGAGCTACGATCCCTCGGTGAAAGTCCGAGAAGATATATGAATTGCATAAAATGCATATAAGGACGGATAAACTAATTTTTTTAAACTATGTTTACAACTTGAGGAAGTCGTAACACAAAGAAATCGTTTTCAAGACTCGTGCGAGTCAAAAATGGTTTTTATTCTCGCTTTTTCGTTACTTGTGAAAATTGTTTTAATGACTTGAAAGAGAGTCAAAAATTGCACCTCATTTTTCTAGCATGGTTAGCTTATATTACATGCTTGTTTAGTTTCTACTGAGCTTTAACTCACGGTGTGGGATTTGAAATATTTTTCAGGTACCGATCACACAGATTGATCTGGAGGAGCCTGAGGGACAGAAGATCTGTAGTCTTCCTTTTTGTCCTTTCTGTATCATGTATGTTTACATGTTTTTTCGGTGTTGGAACCATGTAATGTAAGCCTTCTGGCGATCATATACAATGCATGTATGTTTTATATTGAGAGTGTATTATCGGGTTGGGTGTTATGTTTGGTTGCTTGTGGGTGTTTCACGTGACCCAGAGTTTGGGGCGTGATAACTTGGTATCAGAGCTCTGAGTTCGAATACCTAGAGCCGTGGAAAGACGGTGTATCCCGTGTAAGGTTGATTGCGTGTGCTTAATTGTATGTGTTTAGATACTTTGATAACATGAACGTGTTGACATGTAAAGCATGAGGATGTTGGGTATATGTGAGCATGTGGATTGAACCGTGGGATTGATTAGTCCTGCTTTCGGGCGCTTGGATTAACACACTTGGGAGCCAAGTTAGAAATACGTTTAGCTGACGTGATTTTTAGCAGAAAATCTAAGTAGGTTGTCCAGATTGACGCGCCATTTTTGTTGGTTATCCTCGTTATGTGGAGTTTATTTAGCATGAACCTATGTGGCTATGTATTAGCATGCTTATGTGGTTAGCGTTTATTTTCATGCTATGTGATGCGTCTTATGTTCTGTCTTTTTTATATAGACACGATGTCTGCGAGGAGAGGGCGAGGCCATGGTCAAGGCCGTGGCCGTGGTGTTGGCCGTGGGGATGTTCTTATCCCTAATGCTGCGGATGCAAATGATCCCACAAGGATCTGTTGATGCGGTAGAGTTGTTGCGTGCACTGGTGGGTTCCATCGGTTAGTTGGTTGAGGCCACTAGAGGAGAGACCATTAGAGAGGGAGTGCCTGAGGCAAGGGCCACAGTAACGATGCGGGAGTTCAGGCGTATAGACCCACCTACCTTTGCTGGAGATCTTGATCCTATTATAGCAACAGAGTGGTTAGAGCTGGTGACCCGGATCCTTGACACGTTGCAGATAGCTGAGGATGAGTTGCGAGTTTCTTTTGCCACTTTTCAGTTGAGAGGTAATGCTCATCAGTGGTGAAGATATGCCAGAAACACGGTGAGGGTCACATGGGTAGCCTTTACAGGAGTTTTTCTGGAGAAATATTTCCCAGCTTCGAAGAGGTGCTTATACAGGGAGGAATTCTATACTCTCACCCAGGGGACTATGGACATCATGCAGTATGAGGCCAGGTTTACGAGTTTCTCCCAGTTTGCACCGGAGTTGATGAGCACAGATGAGCTGCGATCGATGAGGTTTGAGCGAGGCTTGAGGCCGGCGATCAGGGAGCATGTGGCTAAAATGGGACTCTGCATGGTCACAGAGCTGGTAGAGGCAGCAGTGAGGGTTGAGAACACTATAGCTAAGATTCGAGCTTCTAGGGAGGCCATGACACCTCAGGGTGGGACAGAGGTGCAGACAGGTGAGCATTCCAGCAAGAGACAGAGGTCCTCTGGTCATAGCTTTTATCCATCTGGATCACAGCAGTTTTCAGTACCAGCACCATCAGTGGCTTCATCTAGAAGACTAGAGCAGAGGGAGGTTAGATGTTATCGATGTGGACAGTCGGGGCATCGTGTGCCAGATTGCTCGCAGCCGAGGCAGTCTCAGAGTTCCGTACCGGATGAGTCACAGGGGAGGGAGCTGCATATTTTCTATCGATGTGGTCAGACTGGACATATCTGCAGGACCTGTCCTCAGAGGAAGAGCACGCCGAGTACAGTGGGCACACCAGAGGGTTCATTTGTGCAGGATCGAAAGCAGCATCCTGCAGTTCAGACTTCTTAGATTGTAGGTGGGAGTACTTCAGTCCAGTCGGTACGACAGCCGATAGTGCCAAGTTATGGCAGATAGGCCAGAGCGACATTGCCCCGAGCGTATGCTCTTATAGCTCCTAGTTCATCTAGGGCGCCGATCGTGCCTAATGATACAGATGTTTCTCCAGTGCACAGAGGTATTTTCTGAGTATGCAGGCTTTGGGCCAGTTTTCTTGCTGCATCTGTTTGGGAGTTGGTGATGGATCCCGTGGGTGGTGTGCTGTGTTGAGGTAGTGATTGGTGAGGATGTGAGGTTGGAGAGAGTTGTAGATCCCGTGTCTTTGAGATAGTTGGCCGTTGTTTAGGAAGCCTAACCTTATTTGACTATATCCTATGAATGGTTTGGCTGACCATCTCGTATGCCTGTGTCGATTGCGATCAACGGTTTATTTTCTTTGACCTTGTGTTGAATTTTCGGGGCAAAATTCCTTCAAAGGGGTAGAGTTATGAGACCCTGACCCGTTTTCTTTTTTTCGACGTTTTTCAACACGCGTTTAGTGTTTTCGTTGCAGCATATTTATATACTTTTTTATGCATGTTTGAGTTTAGATATGCATGCGGGGTTGGTTCCCGGGGTTGGTAGGCGCTGTGATGTGGGTTTCAAAAGAAAAAAAAAGAATATTTTCGTGGCCTATAAATATCTGGTGTTAGATATTTTTAAAAGATATTTTCAAAACTTCTCAGGTAAGTTTCTTTCTTTTTCTCTCTACCTTCTCTCTAACTTTTCGAGGGCCCGGGGCTCGATTTTCGACGATCCAACAGCGGATCCTTGTTATTGGCATCGTGGTCTACGCATCCATCCGGACAGAATTTTATTCCGACGAAATTCAATTTTGCACGTGGTTCAAGGTGTGGAGTTTTTAACTCACCGAGGTAGGATCCTAGACTCTCATGTCTTGTAAGAGTGCTACGTGTAATTGTGCGTGTTTTTATTGATTAAAACTATATGAAAAACTATTTTATGTTCAAGTTGGGTTTTGGATTTAAAACCTATTTTTCGTCGATTTCGGTGGATTAAATCGGGTGTTGGGTGTTTCTTTCAAGGCTTTGGTGTTAGGCTTGGGCGTGTGTATGTCTGAGGGTGTTGGATGAGAATTTGGAGGCATTGATTCGAGGTTTAGAGCTTGAAACCCGTAGCTCGAAAACTATTTTCGTGTGGGGTCAGTCGATTGGATCGAGGAGTCCAGTAGACTGGATCATGGTTCTATGGGTCCAGTCGACTAGATTTGAGGGTCAGTCGACTAGACAGTGTGTTTGGGCATTTTTGGCGAGATTCCAGTAGGGTGTTTGGGTTGACTGGAAGGGGGTCCAGTCGACTAGATCTTAGGCTGTTGTGTTTTGTTGTTTTGTGGTTGGGTCTCGATTTTCAATTGGTTTTCAATGGTATTCGGTTGATTGATATATGGGATTAGTCGACCGAAATACTATTGGATTCTTTTTGGAGTTCGGTTGGTTGCGATGTGGCTACGGGGGTCGTGTCGTGGCCTCGGGTGATTTGGTAAGTAGCATCCTCGGGGGTGTCATGCATGGTTAGATGCAGGTGTTGGTGCACGGTTAGGTGCGTGGTGTTTATTCTTCGTTGGATGTGGGGCGTGTTGGGCCCGTGGTCCTTTTTGGGAAGGTGGTGTTTTTTGACCTCATGGTTTGAGTGGTTTAGTGTTAGCCTTCAGGTTAGGCTTGGTTCTATGGGTTGTTGGTTGACCATGTAAGTGGACATCAGGTTATTTGGCGGGTGGTGTCATGATGTGAAGTTATATATGACTATATGCGTTTATAACTGGCTTTGTGCATTTATAACTATAGTTTATTTACGTACGGATTATGTATGTGAATTACATGGTTTTGATATCGTTACATGTAACATGGTTGCATGCTTCAAAACTCAGAGTTTTATTAGGCATGTATGGGTTGGATCTTTGGAGCGCATGCTGGTGGTGCATGTGGTATGGTCATATGCATTAAACTTTGGTTTATTTATGCATATGTGTGTTCGGTATTATTCCGTATGATGCGATTTTATCCCGTGGTATATGGTCTTATCCCGTGGTATACAGTCATATCCCGTGGTATACAATATTATCCGTGGCATACAGTTTTATCCTGTGGTTTAGGCATATGTAAGGATGTCTGTTGTGTATAGATCTGTATCTATGTGATAGAACGGTTATTGTGGTTGTGAGAGCCGATTATATGCAATTGTGTTGCATCAGTTAGGGGTTGCGGTCCCTTGGTAAAAGTCCAAGAAGATATATGGATTGCATGAAATGCATATCGGGACGAATAAATCAATTTTTTTAAACTATGTTTATGACCTGAGGGAGTCGTAACACAAAGGAATCATTTTTAAGACTCATGTGAGTCAAAAATGGTTTTTATCCTCGCTTTCTCGTTGCTTGTGAAATTTGTTTTAATGACTTGAAAGAGAATCAAAAACTGCACCTCGTTTTCCTAGCATGGCTAGCTTATATTGCATGCTTGTCTAGTTTCTGCTAAATTATGACTCACGGTGTGAGATTTGAAATGTTTTTCAAGTACCGATCGCGCAGGTTGATCTGGAGGCGCCAGAGGGGCGAAAGATCTATAATCTTCCTTTTTATCCTTTCTGTATCATGTATGTTTACATATTTTTCCGATGTTAAAACTGTGTAATGTAAGCCTTCTGGCGATCATATACAATGCTTGTATATTTTATATTGAGAGTGTATTCTCGGATTGGGTGTTATGTTTGGTTGTTTGTGGGTGTTTCACGTGATCCGAAGTTTGGGGCGTGACACTCATGCACCTAGTAAGCGCTCTGCGAGCACGCTTCAACACATGCTCAAAAAGGCTCAAGTGCCCTTCAAGCTCTTTCAAGCGCTCTAATGAAGCACTTGAGTTGAGCACTCTACAATCGCTGCTCTCTAGAAAAGCAACAAAAGGTAAGCGCTCAACTCTGTCAGCGCTGCACTCTGAAAAAGAAGAGTCGTCGAGGCGTTTAAACACCTAGCGAGCGCTCAGATACTCAAGTGCTCGCAGAGCGCTAAGCAAGTGCTCTACGAGCGCCCAACTAGCGCCAAGAGGACTTAAGCCCCAGACTACCGTCAGCAAGCCTCGGCTTCCATTTTTCAAAAAATAAGAGTTTGTTTTACCATGTAACATATATTTTTAAAATAAAAAAAAAAAGATCCTAAGAAGGATAAACCTGACGGCCTATATGTATGCTCAAGTGCTTATGCTCAAGGGAAATCATATACCTTTAGTGCTTTGAATCAAAGGCTTGCATGTAATCGAGGAAGAATGTTGAAGCAATTTGAGCGGAGTCCCCAAACGATAACAACTCAACAAGAGATACCATTTAAATACAGACTCCGACAATTTTTGCATAACCCGAAAGTAGCCCACTTCTCCTAACAGACAAAAAATCTAAATTCGTCTTCCTCTTTCCAAATATTGAAAAGATATTGGCACTTGATTTGAGAACCAGCTTCAAAGTTCTTGAGTCTACAATTTAACAAGTCAATCATCTTTTTCCCAAATATTAAGAAAGACTTCGTTGTTCAATTAAAAAACAAGCTGTAAATCTCTAGAGTCAAATAAAGAAGAATCAAAAGGTGCGATTATTTGTTAACACCATCCCGAAAATTGTACCAGGTTTCTTTTAAATTAATAAATTCTAATTTTTCATTCTATTTTATTTTTGTCTGATATTTTGCAGACAAAAAAAAAAAGAAAAGAAAAATAGTGCGTAGACTCACAATCTAATAATTTGTATCGGCATGAAAACAGAAGTGAATATCTATGATTCTTGGCGAGTGAGAAGACTGAAAACAGAATCAAAAATATATAAATATAAATAATAAATAAATAAAAATACAATCACAATCATAATCACAATCACAATAGATCGTAGACTGGAACTGCGTACTATTCGTTTGAAGCATTAATGGTCAAGCTTTGGAGTCTTTAGCACCCTTTCTTCTGGCACGCCTTTCTCTTGAACTGAGAGATGACTTGAATCCTCCTCCATTCGCAGATTCTTCTGATTCATCCAAGTCTCTGAAAGATTTCTGCACCAATTTAACATGACAATAACAGTTTGGTGTCGATAATTAACAATTAATGAATCGTGTATATATTATACATATATAGATCGAGAGAGAGAGGGTTTTCCAACTTCCATCCGCTTCCAATTTCCATTCGCTTCCTAGTTTCCTACCTCTCTAAGCTCAGAAAAGCTGACTGCATAGAAGGTAACAGCTGCAACTGCTACAATTCCCAGTACGGGAAGGGCTATTTGCATTCCATCCATTTCGATCATTCACCTTTTCTTGTGACTTTGAAAGAGAATTTCTGAATTTGTGTAATTTTTATTTTCCCCTAATAATATACATATATAAGAGATAAGATGGGTTGGTGTGGCAGTCGACTGTCGTTCCCCCGTAGGGTTCCTAAGTTTATAGTATCCAATAAAATGTCATTTGTTTGTATATTTATTAATATTTAATTAAATTATATTTTTGTAAAAATAATTTATTATGCAAATTATACAAAATAAATAATTTAAATTATCATTATGAATTCGCTCAAAATTCATAAAATAAAATCTTGAGGATGGTCATAGAAGTTTGGTGATCTTGAGCGAAAATATACCAGAGTTATCTTTTTTTTCTTTTTTTTTCCTTTTTTTTTTTTACTGCATGATAACTCTAGCTAAGAATTATTAGGTATTTCTTGACATACTATGTGAAATAAATTTAGTATTTTTAATTAATAAAAAAAATAAAATACACAATTAAGTGGCTAATTCTCATCTATCCTCTTTCCATCCAATTCGCAACCATTAACTCATAATTTGGTTGATTCCAAATAATAATGTTCCAATAATAATTATTTTTTTAAAACGGTGAATTTACTATATATCATGTATCACTTTTACGTTGAACCCACCACTCATGATTCATACAAATTTAAATTTTTTTCTTTTTTTACATAATCTCACTTCTTATGGTAGTTTTCATTCATAGAAACAAATGAGTATGTGGTTTGTTTTCATCATTAATTTTTATTCCTCGAGTTCATATTTTCAATGTTCTATTTGTTGTGTAAAAAAAGTCCAAAATAATCACAAATGAACACAAAGAGACATAATTTATGTGGTTCGATAATTTGTCTACGTTCACAGGCAGCAAAATTCGATATATAGAGAAGCGATTATAAATCACTCAACTTGCACAAATTTCCTTTCAAATAACTTGTACACCAATAATTTGATACTACATTCATATTTATTGAAGAGAAAAATAGATATAATCTAATTAAACTTGTGCTAATCGAGTTCAAGACTAATTAAATAACTGTAAATTTACATTATTCAGAGCTATTCAAATTTAGTAACCATGATAAATGTCAGAGGGTCAAAACTTTAAATTCGAAAATTACCTTGTGATGGCACTAAGTTCAGCAAAACTCAGTCACAGCCATGAATATGGTGAAAAGACGCACACACATAGAGCAAGAAATATAGACACTCGAAATTTTACAAGACAACGTCTCAATCATTGTATTACCACCAAGTAAAATTACAAAGAAAAATACCTTAACACTCACGCCACAATTCTGTGTGCCAAAACTGTCAGACCATGCTCACATATATAAACATGTGGCAGTTACTAGCAGTTGCAAGCATATTATGTAGTGGACATTCCCCACTACTTAGGCACATGTGTAGAAAGAGAAACCCACACTACTAACACTTGTCAATCCATGAACACCTTCAGCATAAATCATGTAACTGCCAATAACCGCCCATGATGCCACACACATGCCATAATGTGCTAACATGTTGGCCATTACAAGTCTTCAGATTATAACTGCACATGACTACCCACAATATCTACAACATGGGGCAACCACGCATAGACATGGTTAATAATGCTAACTACCACTCATGTACAAGGCATGCCCCCTTAGTGCCACGCCACTTAGTCAGTTAGGCGAAGTAGTGTCAACTGCCTAGCCCATGGTAGTGCCAGCTTCTGTCTGCCATCTGCCCATCGAACTGCCTGCTTGTATTGACCCACAAGCCATACGAACTACCCTCATTCAAGCACCAAATTAATGCCTTCACGTGCCAAGTAAATTCATCCTTCTTTGTCTAAGGGCCATGTGGCAAGCTGATTTCCACGAAGCCACCTCGCATATTATGGCATGCCTACCTCATGCCACCATGGATTGGCAAGGGTGCAAGGTGCTACCACATGCCGCCCAAGGCACCCTAATGTCAGGGTGCTAACAAACCACCCCCACCAGAGGAAGTCAACGTCCTCATCGGTAGGGTTTGTAAATATTGCTGCACTTGATCTTCAAATTGCCACAGCGTCACATCCTTCTGCCAGCTTGCTTCAGAGTCTGGTAAGTCTTTTCACTTAACCAGATAGTAAGTCTGCCGATTCTTCTTACTTTGGCCCTCCGTTCGGTGATCAAAGATAATTTCAGCATCCCTCTCAAACTGTATCCTAATCATAGGAGGTGCCCGCCGAGCTTGCTTTCTTCCCATGTTCACCAAGTCTTCTTGAAAAGGCTTCAAGAAACTAACATGAAGGTAAGATGGACTTTCAACCTTTCAGGCATCTTCAATCTGTAGGTAACATTCTTCTTCACAATCAAAAATAGACCATCAAATCTTGGAATCAGACCACGACGAACAGTTTTAGCACTAATCTTCTTCCAAATTTGAGAAGTTAATTTTAGCATAACTTTGTCCCCAACTTGAAATTCCAGCGATCTTCTTCCTTTATCAGCATACATTTTCATTCGTCAGCTTGCCTTAGCCAAGCTGTCACGAGCTTCCTCTAAGAACTCTTACTTAGCTCTAGCAAATCTGTATGCCGCAGAATAACGCCCACCCGTTATTGTTCTAGCCACCTCGTGGGGAGTGATGGGCTGGTTGCCCATAGCTAACTCAAAATGGCTCATACTTGTAGTTGAGGAGCGGTGCAAATTGTAGCAGAACTGTGCACTGTCTAACAATTGTAACCAGTTTTTCTGACTAGCAGTCACATAATGCCAAAAATACTCCTCTAACAACGCATTCATCCGTTCAGTCTGACTATCTGTTTGAGGATGATTGGTTGTAGAAAATTTCAACTCAGAACCCATCAAGTTGAACATCACCGTCCAGAATCTTCCCGTGAAACGGGTAACCCTGTCACTCGCAATATCTTCGAAAAAATCGAAGTACTTCACCACATGCTTATAAAATAACTCAGTAGCAACATCAACGGGACATGCATATGGGGCAGGGATAAAAGCAGCATACATAGAAAAATGATCGATAACTACCATGACAGAAAGCATACCATCCACCTTAGGCAAACCCGAGATGAAGTCCATGGACACTAAACTCCATGGCTTTTCAGCAATCGACAGAGGTTACAGCAAGCACACTTCCCTCTGTCGTTCTGTCTTGTCTTGTTGGCACACCAGGCAAGTATTAACATAAGCTTTCACGTCGTCCTCCATCTTTGGCCAATAAAAAGATCTGGACAACAAGGCAAGCATACGCTGCCTACCTTGGTGACTAGCCTACTAAGGGTCGTGTGTCTCTCTAAGCAGCTCTAACCTTAGTCCCCCGCTGATATGAACATAAAGACAATCTCCCTTGGCATGGAGAAGATCGTTTTCAAGCCAATAGTATCGAACATTTCTCTCATTGACTTGTTGAATAAGCCTTTAATACTCAACATCATTGGCATCATGTTGGGCAACTCTCGCCATGAAGTCTGCCTCAACTTGGGAAATTGCAGCAACATATTCTTCAACTCCTTTTCGACCCAACGCATCAACAACCTGGTTGTGTAGGCCATGCTTGTGCATTCACACAAAATCATATTCCTCAAGGAATTCTTACCAACGAGCTTGCCTTTGGGATAACATTTTTTGCACCTCAAAGAAAGTATTAGCCACATTGTCTATCATAACTGTAAACTTAGCTCCCAGCAAATAAACTCACCAGACTTGAAGGCAATGCACCACTGCTGTCATTTCCTTCTCATGGGCTGAATATTTCTTCTTGGCATCATTCAGTTTTCTTCTTTCAAAAGCCACAGGGTGTCCCTCCTGCACTACCACGCCTCCAATTGCTTTGTCAGAAGAATTTGTATGCACTTCAAAAGGAAACTCGATCATTGGCAACCGCAACACTGGCTTGCTTGCAACTGCGGCCTTTAGCTTATCAAAAGCATCTTGACAGTTTACAACCCACTGCCATGGATGATCCTTCTTCAAAAGATCAATAAGGGTGGAAGCCTTCTTCGAATAGCCTTGTATAAACTTTCAATAGTAGTTAGCCAAACCAAGAAAAGATCTAAGTTCAGGGACCATAGTGGGTGGCGGCCAATCCAAAATAGCCTGCACCTTCCGTTTGTCCATCTTTACCAAACCCTTGCTAACTATGTGCCCCAGAAATTTGATCTCCTGTTGGGCAAACTCAAATTTCTCCTTCTTAACATAGAGTCGATGTTCCCTAAGTCGAGACATTACAAGTTTCAAATAAGTCAAGTGGTCTTCTAAAGACTCACTGTAAATGATAATATCAACCAAATACACAACCACAAACCGATCGATATAGTCATAAAAGACATCATTCATTAAGTTATAGAATGTAGCAGGAGCATTTGTAAGACCAAAAGGCAAAACAAGAAATTCAAATGAATCATAACATGTTACACAAGTGGTCTTTGGCTATCCCCATCAGCAATTCTCACTTTCCAATATCCCGAACACAAATCCAGCTTAGTGAAGTAAGTTGCTTTGCAGAGACGGTCGAACAGATCAGTAACCAAAGGAACAAGATACTTATTTTTTACAGTAACCTTATTCAAAGCTCGATAGTCAACGCACATCCGCAGAGAACCATCTTGCTTCTTCTGGAACAACACAGGAGGACCATAAGGGGCTTTCAATGGTTAGACCAAACCAGCATCAAATAGCTTAGTCAACTGCTTACGCAATTCTGCCAACTCCATCGGGGACATTCTGTATGGTACTTTAGCCAGAGATTTAGCACCAGGAACCATCTCAATTCTGTGATTGGTGGAACGTCGAGGCGGAAGAGACTTAGGCAACTCCAATGGCATCACATCTGTAAAGTCTTACAATAAGTCAGCAACTTCATTTGGCACTTCCACAGTAAGATCAGGCTTGATCTCCACTAGTGTTGTAAGATAGGTCTTTGCACCTTTCTTCAGCCCATTATGCACTTGAATAGCCGATAGTGTCTCATTCTCTTCCCTTATGCTCTTTTCTTTGCTTGTTCAGTTGCAGCCTGACATAAAGCATGGTTGTTTGTTATCAGCGATAAATAACCCATCAAGATATGGCATCAATGCCACCTTCGCAGCCACAAAGAAATCTATACCCAAGATAATGTCGAAATCGTCAACAAAAACCACCATCAGGTTCACCTTCCCAGCCCAACTTACTATTCAGAGATGCACACCGTATGCCATGTCATATACAGGTTGTGCACTTGTGTTCACCGCCTTAATTCTGTTTGGACTCTTGACAACTTTCAACCCAAGTGTCTGCACCATGCGCTCAGCAACGAAGTTATGCATGGCGCTTGTGTCAACCATAGCCAACACACCATGATCATTATTAAAAGACTCAATGTAAATCAAATCTGTGGACTTCAGTTTTCTCTCAACATGAAGGGCATTTAACAATTGCAAAGGATTGACTCTTGTTAGACTGTTAGAGTCTGAGTTATCACCCTTCTCTTCCTCAGTAACTAGGGCATTCAATTTCTCCCGCTTCGGACAATCCTTGGCACGATGGAGACCATCGCATACGAAACAACTAGTATTAGTCTTCCCTTTGCCTTGCTTTTCATCTACCTTCACCTTGGCCTTCTGGCCATTCTTCAACTTTTTGGAGCCTTCCTTCTTGTTGTCATTTTTCTTAGACTTTCTTTTTTGTTTCGAAGTAGTGACATCCGTGGTGCCTTTCCTCAATTTATAGTCAGCCAAGATGTCTGCAGCATCCATGGCAGGGGATAAATCCTTCACCCCTAGCCATCGAAGTTCCAATTGTGCCCAATTTTGTAAGGCCAACATGAAATTAAAGAGTTTGTCTTCCTCAGACATGTTCTTAATATCTAGGATCAACGAACTGAACTCCTTAACATAATCTCACACTGTACCGATGTGCTTTAATCTTTTCAATAAATCCCTTACAACCTATGACATGTTGCAGGGAAGAAACTGCTCCTTTAATTCCTTCTTCAGTGTTTCCCACGAATTGATCACTGGACAAGCATCATCTTCCATCTGTGTCCTCCACCAAAGTTTGGCATCTCCAGTGAGGTACATGGTAGTAATGGTCACCATCTCTCGATCTGGCACATGAGTAGCCCTGAAATACTGCTCCATGTCCCACAAAAAGTTCTCTAACTCCTTGGCACTTCGAGTTCCACCAAATGCCTTCGGTTCAGGGACCTTCACATTCATCGGCGTAGTAGCGGCACTTGTATGACCACTAATGGCCTTCTTCACGAGGGACAACTCTGCCTCCAAATCTTTAACTTTAGTCTTCATTGCATCAAACAAGGCAAAAAAGTCACCCATGATCTCCGTAAATCGATCTGTCGCAGCAGTAGCATGTTGCTCGACAAGGACTCTCAAAGAGACGACCCCTACGACAACATCATCCATCCACTCGACAAGAGAGAGAGACTCATCTGGTTGGGGTGTTCCCACTAGATTTTGCAATCATGTGACACGCTCCCAAACTGCCTCTATAGCATTTTCGCTAGCCATATGATCAACCTGGCTCTGATACTAATTGTCACAGGGTCAAGATTCTAGACTCGAAAATTGCCTTGTAATGGCACTAAGTTTAGTTAAACTCAGTCACAGCCATGAATGTGCTAAAAAGACACACACAGAGAGCAAAAAATATAGAAACTCGAAGTTTTACAAGATAAAATCTCAACCCTTGTATTACCACCAAGTAAAATTACAAAGGAAAATGCTTTAGCACTCAAACCACAATCCTGTGTGTCAAAGTTTCCAGACCATGACCACATATATAGGCATGTGGAAGTTACTAGATGTTGCTAGCATATACAAGCATTTTATGTAGTGGACATCCCTCACTACTTAGACACATGTGCAGAAAGAGAAATCCATGCTGCTGACACTTGTCAACCCATGAACACATTCAGCATAAATCTTGTAACCGCCAATAACCGCCCATGATTCCACACACATGCCACAATGTGCTGGCATGTTGGCCATGACAAGTCTTCAAATTATAACTGCCCATGACTGCCCACAATGTCTGCAACATGGGACAACCATGCACAGACATGGTCAGTAATGCTAACTGCCAGTCATGTGCAAGGCATGCACCCTTAGTGCCACACCACTTGGTCGGTCAGCTGAAGTAGTGTCAGCTGCCTAGCTCATGCTAGTGCCAACTTCTATCTGCCATCTGCCCACCGAACTGCCTACTTGTATTGACCCACAAGCCATATAAACTACCCGTATCCAATCACCGAATTCATGCCTTCACGTGCCAAGTAAATGCATCCTTCTTGTCTAAGGGTCGTATGGCAAGCTGATTGCCACAAAGCCACCTCGCATATTACAGCATGCCTACCTCATGCCACCATAGGTCAGCAAGGGTGTAAGGTACCACCACATGATGCCTAAGACACCCCAATGTCAGGGTGATAACAATAGACTAGAAGTCTGTACCAACTCAAATTAGATTTGAGCTAAAATTTTCAACAATCTCCACCTTGGCGAGAATTCATATCCCAAACAAATCAACATATCAAAGATGCCACCAAATGCACTAAAAGTGCTCAAATTTCTAAATCAAATAAATCAACAGATAAACTCTGTATCCAAATGCGCTTTGTGATGCCAAATTCACCTAGGGTGACCAAAACTTCAAATCAGACATATTAGCAGATTAACGCTACCACCAGATGCGTCCTAAAATGCCATACACCCGTAGGTGTTTAATACTTTGACAAATTGGTCATGTTCAAACAATGTTGGGACTTGACCTTAGTCTTTTGAGACTTCTTACAAATTGTGTTAGCGCCACCTTTAAAAGTATGCCTATGTAGAAAATACAAATTACCACAGATAGTGCATTTTAAAATCTCACGAGCCCCCAACATAACTTTGAGAACTCCACCATTCATACTGATTTTGAACCATTTCGTGTCTAGAACTCCAAGTGAGATAAGATTCTTCTTCAAGTCTAGTACATACCGAACTTCTAAAATAACCTTGATAGTTCCAT
>JAULJZ010161744.1:0-26633 GCA_032270985.1 Heliamphora pulchella
ATCGTTTAATAAATTTTATTAAAAATTATTTTTCTAACTTATTTTGAACTTGTCAAAAACATGATCCGATCAGTTGAATGTGTACCCCTCGCTGATTAGATCAACTTATTTTTTTTATTTTGATCAATTTCAAAGATAAATTATTTGATTTCTAGACACAAGTAAAGAAAAAAAAAATGTTCTGGAAGATAATACTGAGTTTGTGTGTGTGTGTATATATATATGTATGTATATATATTACAGAGAGCAAAGAGTAGAGAAAGAAGGAGAGGGAGAGAGACAGCCGCCAACCCCCACTGCCGCACGCCATCGCCATCTATGCCGTCTCCCTTTGCTATCTCGCTCTCTCTCTTTCCCCACGCCGCCGCACGCCACCGCTGACCCCCACTGCCGATTTTGGGTGGCGGTGGTTTTCGGTGGGTGGCACTGGTTTTGGGGGTGGTTTTAGTGGTCTTGGTGGATTTTTTCTGGTGGGTTTTCATTTCTCCGGAGAAAGCAGAGAGAGAAAAGAGGTGATGAGAAAAAATTAAAAAAATAATAATACGAATAAAGGTAAAATTAGAAATAATATAAAATAATTGCTGATGTTAGAATTTTTTGTTAAATATTTTAACGGTTATTTGACGAAAGAGGGTATCTGAAATATAAAAACAAATCAGAAAGGAGGACAGTGTAATTTCAGAGACCACGTGGGAGGTCCCTGTAATAAGTTTAAACTTCAAGGGATGTAAGTGTAATTTACTCAAAATTAAATTATTTGAAATAATTTTTTATAGTAATTTTTTTACTTTTTATTAAAATGTCTAAAATATATTTAGGATATGTATTATCTTTTTTTCTTAAATTAAGAGATGAAAAAAATTAATGAGCCTTTTTTTTAAACTAAACAATCTAGTCTAAAAGCCATTTTTTGCAAAAAAAATCTACTTAAAAACTAACCCAAGTAGGCCCTTAATATACTTTTAACAAAAAATTTTTAACACTTTTATAAATATTATTACACTCAGATTAAATTTTTTTTTTATCTATTATCGGTTAATTATTGCCTATTAAACATTATTAAAAAGATTTCCTTGAAAGTTATCTAGTGCACGTACCCACAACTTCTAAATGCTGACATAAATCATTATTTCGTAGAGATGTAATTTCACGCCCGTCCTTGATGTACAGCACTTTTCTATGTCGACCTATTTATTACAGTTTTGCTTTTTATTTATTTATTAAAAATATTTTTCAAAAAACTAAGATTTGCATTTAAGCCTTGTTTGGGACGTCGAAAAACTCTAATTTTTGTGATATTTAGTGTTCCTGTATAAAAGGAAAAAATAGATCATTTGGGAGAATTTGGTTAGGGTAACTTTTTTTGGGTTAAAATATCTAATAGCCCTTGCTTTTAAGGTGGTTACGACTTTTTGTGCTTTTCAGAGTATATTTAATTTTTTGTATTGAGGGTGTTGATGGTAAAATCTGAATAGTTTGGGTATCTCAAACTGCCTCCTCGCCACTTGGTCTTTCGATGCATAAAAATAAAAACAACTCTTGGCACTGGTGGAGTGTTGGCCTACGATTCTCCAATGCATGAAGTGTAATGTGTACCTTATGACCGAGGTTTGGGACCCATTTTATAGGTGTTAAATGTGCAAAAATTGTGGGATGGATTGCTTACTATCGCTGGTAATCCATATGCTTGATTATTAGGTGTGATTCTTGAAGGTAAATTTGTTTTGCCTTGATCTTGGATGGCCGATCGACCCTCCAAGACTCACTAAACCTGAGCCAATTTTATTTACTCGTGCTCGACTCTTTGACCGACTAATTGACTGATCGACTGACTCATTTGGTCAATTGGAATTGCTTGCTCTATCATCTATGACTTCTGTGGTTATTCTTCATCAAATGCCCTCTATTTCCAGGCTGAACAAAGCCTCGGTCATCTTATGGGAATGTCGTAAGTCAGGGATCTTTATGGTGCGTCTTTTTAGTGAGGGGATTACGGTGCTCTTTTTAGCTTTTGAATGATGCGTCATTGAATCTTAACCATTTGCGATTGACACGTTCAACAGTCTTGATTTTGGGTTACCCTTGCCACAGGATCTACTTACACTGGAGCGATCTCAACCCTTGCTTTTGAATTCTTAAGGGCTATATATTGCCACTCTTTAGAACATTTTTCTTTCTTTTTCTCATTTTTTCTAACCCATTCCTCTATCTCCGACGATCTTTCCCTTCAAATCTTCCCAAATCTCAAAGGCATCATCGATTACCTTCTTGTATCTTCTGGTAAGTTCCCTAGACTCCTATTTTTCTTTGCATTTCTAGCCCTAAATCCTTCATGCTTTATTTTTTTCTCCTTCATCCCTGTCATACTTCGTCAATAGACTTTGTTTTTACCTTAAGGGTTTTAGGATTCCTTCTTTTGTCTCACTCTTTGTTTTCAGTTACCCTCCTTTCGAGAGTGATACTCTCGATACTTTTAATTTTGTCTATCTTTTGCTTCTGATCATTATGAGTGGTACTGAGGAGTTTCCTTAGTCGATCGAGTCAACCTCTAATTCTGAGAGGACTTTATCTCTGTCTCACCTTATAATCGAAGGATGTGGGAAGAGCTCCATCTCTTGAGCTCTGGCAATGACAGGGCCCAACAAACCTTTTGATGTCGAAGAGGTTCCCTCTTTTACTTAGGCTTCTGCTTTGGAATGCCTAAGGGTGGCTTACGGCATTCCCTCTTCGATCACACTCCAAGTACCTTCTCTAGAGGGGAGGGCTTGTTCTTTCTCGGATGGTGATGAGGCGTGCTTATATGAGTACTCTTTTACTGTAGGTTTTAGGCTCATTTTCTCTCCCCTGATTAAACAATTCCTTTTTTTTCATCTCTCCCCTAGTGAACTGCTTCCCAATGCCTGAAGGATATTAATTGAAATGATCATTCTTTGATATAAGTGTAGTAGTAATCTCGATCATCTCACTGTTAAGGAGTTCTTTTAATGTTACCAGCCCAAAAAGAAGCATTCGAGTTGGTATTTTTCCAATATCGATATGAGGATCGGGCCCATATTTAAGGATGCTCTTCTTCCAATAAACACTGGATTGAGAGGTATTTCTTTACTTCAAGAGAGGGCTAGGAACTCCAGCCTTGGAAAGAGGTAGGTTTCAATTCCTTCCATGTTCAATGTCTATTGGGTTCTCCTCATGATGCAGATATCTCCACTAAGCCCCTAATCGATCAACTAGTGAAGGGTAAGGTGAAGATCGCTTGGGACTTCCTTGTCAGATCATTCAGTTATTTGGTGACTCCGAAAAGATTAAGCGTGTATCTCCTCAGACCCAATGTTTCTCGTAAGGATTTTTTCCCTAGATTTATTCTTCTTTTTCTTCTTCTTCTTCTTCTTCTTCTTTTTCCTCTTCTTCTTCTTCTTTTCTATAAATATGTAATTCAGTATTAGCACACTATTTCTTTTTCCTTTTTAGAGGATGTCGAAGAGACATGACAAAGCCCTATTTTTGAAGGTACAGAAGAGTTCGAGCGTCGACCCCTCTGCAACTGTGAAGAAGTTCCATCTAATCCTGAGGGGTAAAAGAGCTCTTGAGGTGCCTCTAGAGTTGAGCCAATCCTTGAGAAGGTGGCCGTTTGTGATCCAGTCATCCCCGAGGTAGAGATGCTCTTCACCCTCATTCCCTCTACCTCTATGCCCTCAGTCTCTGCTCCTTTCGTCTCTTCTTCTTTTGAGATGCTTACTCTTCCCATCGGCGACATCATGAGTAACTTCGATGTTGCCTGCATGAAGATGTTCCAGTTTATGGGTACAAAAGTGGAGTCTCTTTCCCCTCGCCCACTACTCCTTTAGCCAAGGATCTTCTTCTTGATCTGACTGAGTAATTTTTATTTATACAATTCATTCCTGTTTCACTTTGTCTTCTTATTATTTTTTGTCATATCTGATGGGTTTCTTTCTTCTTTCATATTTGAATTCACTCGATCCAGATGCCTCAACAGTGCCACCAACTAAAACGATAGTTGAGGACTGAGCATGCCACTATCTCCTTGTTGCAGGCCAAACTCAGCAAAAACCTACGCCTCTTTCAAGTCGAGCCTCTTCAAATTAAGAAGAAGTTGAATGTGGCCTGGGCAGAGGCATCTTGAGCTAGGGCACTTAAAGTGGGGATGGGAATCCAACAAGTTGAGGTAAAGAAAAGCCTGGCTTAGGAGAAGGCTCGCGCTACCGAGTTGGAAGGGAAGTTGGAAGCTGCTGGGAAAGAAATTTTGGAGAACTTCAAGTCCTCAGAAGACTACCGCTTAGAGTTGATCGAGTATTGGGTAGACGATTTCAATGCCATGAAGTCTCGTGCTGCAGCGACGTACAAGAACATGGATTCTCCATCTTCTCTTCTAATGATGATGATGAGGATGCCGGGCCGACTAAGGCTGATCAGTGATGTCTTCTCTTTTTTTTTCTTTTTTTTTTTTTGCTGAAAGGTATAGAATCACTTATAATTTTTTAGGAGATGCTTGTAATGCAAAAATAGTTGTAATGTTATTTTTGGATCTAATGAATTGTTAGTTTTTGTGCTTTCATATATCTATTCTTTTAATATGATTGTGGATAGCCTATGTCCTTCCCCTTAAAAGATGGTTGGTAGGCGGCTTTTTAGCTCTTTTGAGTAGATTGAGGCATCTAGTAACCTTTTGCCTTAGCTTCTCTGGGTTTGTCAAATTGCATATTTAGTTTATTCATTTGAGTAACCTTGTTTCCTTGGACTTATCTTTCAAAGTGATCTACTCTCATTAGGTTGATCGAGCAACCTAATCGTCTTTCGACAAAAAGGCTTGGGTTAAATCTTTTTAGGATGACTTGGTCTTTTGGGTTGATCCGGTCATCGGGTAACTTGATCTTTTTTGACGAGAGGGCCTTGGTCAGATCTTTAGAGTTATCTGGTCTTTTGGGCTGATCAGGTCATCAGGCAACCTAATCTTTTTTATAGAAGGGCATTGGTCAAATCCTTATAGTGATCTAGCCTTTTGGGCCGACCAAGTTGTCAAGCATTCTGATCTTTTTTTTTATAGAAGAGCCTTAGTCAAATCCGTAAAATGATATAGCCTTTTAGGCCAATCAGGTCGTCAGGCAACCTGATCTTTTTTTATGGAAGGGCCTTGGTCAGATCTAAAGGTGATATGGCCTTTGGGTCAATCAGTTCATCAGGCAACCTGATCTTCTTTGCTGGAAGGGCCTTGGTTAAATCCTTAGAGCGATTTGGCCTTTTGGACCGATCAAGTCGTCATGTAACCAGGTTAGAAAAAGAAAACTCTATGACCAGTTTTTCTTGGAATCTCAAGATAACTTTTATTTTCTCATTTTATTATAATTTTATTGATAATATTTTCTTAACTGCTTGGCATTCCATGCATGCAGTAATGCCCTTCCCGTCAAAGCCCTTAATCTATAGATGCCAGGTCGGGTCTTTAACTCCACTTGGTAAGGTCCTTCCTAATTTGGGCCTAGCTTTTTGTCTTTGGGCTCCTTTGTTGCTTGCAAAACTTTGTGTAACACTAGATCTCCCTCTCAAAATTCTCATTTGCGCACGTTTTAGTCGTAATATCTCTTCATTTTCTGTTGATGCGCCATCCTTTATGCCGTCATATCTCTTGTTTCTTTAATTTCATCTAGTTTCATTCGCAATGCCATGTCATTATCCTTAAGGGCAAAGTGTATTTTGAGAACTGACCAGGCAAATCTCCACTGGTATCACTATTTCACTTCCAAAGGCTAGTGTGAATGGCATCTGTCCGATCAGTGTTTTTGTTGTTGTTCAGTAAGCCCACAATAATCTTGAGAGTTCTTCTGTCTAGAGTCCCTTTGCTGTGTCTAGTCTGGCCTTAATGGATTTTAGCAATGTTTGATTGGTAACCTCTACTTGGCCATTTACCCACAGGTGGGCTGATGTGGAATAGTGGTTTCTGATACCTAGCTGAGTGCAAAATTCTCTAAACATGGAACTATCGAACTATCTTTCATTGTCTGTTACGATTATCCAGAGCACTCCAAATCGGCATACTATGGGCTTCCAAACAAAGTCAATCACTTTGTTTTCTGTGATAGTGGCGTGTGGTTCCGCTTTCTACCAACTTGGTGAAGTAGTCTATAGTAACTATCACGAACTTGGTCTGTCCTTGGTTAGTCGGCATAGGGCCGATGATATCGATTCCCCACTTGGTGAACACCCACTTGGGGATGATGGCGAACCGTTGACATTTATCACAGCTTTTAACGAAGATTGTTGTGTCACTGTATGGTCGGCCAATAGTATCCAACTCTTTTAATTTTGTGGGCCAGGATTCTTTCTTCGGAGTGATTACCACAAATGCCTTCATGGATTTCGCGCATAATGTAATTAGATTCATTTTCTATTACACATCTTTGGTATGGCATTGAGAAGTTGCACTTGTACAGGACGTCATCAATTATTATGTATATGGTCGATCAAATCTTACCCTCCTTGGGTTTCTTTAGTTGCTTGCCTCCTAGTAAATAATTCACTATGGGTTCCATCTAAGTTCCTCTTGATTCATTTATGCTCGGCCTGGGCGCAATTTATTTCCTCTGGTGAAGCAGTGGCTAGATGGGCCAAGGTGTTGGCCCTTTGGATTCTATCTCTGTGAACTTGTCTTATTTGGAATGAGACGAAGTTCGCCTTTCTACTCTTCACGATCTCTTTGTATAGTTTCATTCTTTCTTTTTTTTTTCTTTGTAATCATCTTGAATCTGTTCGACCATTAATTGGGAATCGCTAAGCAATAGGACACGCTTGGCTCTTATTACTTTCGCCATCTTCAGTTCCGCAATCACTGCTTCGTATTTGGCCTCATTATTTGTTACCCTGAACTCGAAGCACAGGGCATACTCGAGTCTCCTTTCAGCAAGGCTCAAACTTCTTCCTAGTATGAAGAATCAGGAGTGTACAATGACTTAATCAATGGGATCCACCGAAACAATTTTCTCTAGACAGAATGAGGCTCTTATTGCGAGATCTATTAGTGACTGGGCCACCTCTCCTGGCAAGCAAAGAAAGAAAGGCAGGTTAAGGCGATTGATCAAACAAATCTTTCTATCCCTTTCTTTATTAGACTTTTGGAATGAAAGAATCATCCCTTCCTATTTGTTTGCCCTATCATATAGAAAAAAAAATTATACCCCAAAGAGCCATTCTTTACCACTTTAGGGGGTGGGGGTGAAGCGGGGTTTACTGTCACACCCTCTCTCGAGGGATCGAAAATCAATGGGATTTAAAGCCGTAAAAAGGGTATTTTTACTAGTCAAACTAGATTCCTTGTTTATAAGAATAAAAAGCACTGTACATATCATGGATATACCAGCCCATACATTCAAACCAGTGTATATTTAACAAAACCTCATACTTCGGTTATGATTACTAAAGATCAAGACAAAAGTGACAATCGACAATGAACTTGGGTTTATGGATCTGATAACTGTGGTGGACCAACTCTAGTCGTCCTTGTGATCTGCAACTACAAAAGTTACAAGAAAGTGCATTTAGTATTATAATGAACAAGATAGAAAACAGTCATCCTATTTAGAAATACTAACACATCATGATTTCCATGAAAAAAAGTAAAATATTGCATTTATTTGTCACAAAATTTCGTAAATAACCTTATTAGTTTTTCAAAAGTATCATTTAAGCCCACCAGCCATAGGTCATTCAATTCACCGTCCCGTAAATTAAAAGTAAAATTCCTGTCATAACCACCACAATTAAAATAACCATGACTCATTCACAACCCGCATCCAATAGTATTCAAATAGTTGTCAGCCTCATAACTGGGAGTTTCGATTGTACCGTAATCTCAATTCTCACTACACGGATAGCAACGTGATAAAATGAGGACCACTCTCTACCAAGCATGAATGGTATGTGCTATAAATCGGGACTTAGTCGAAAGCCTTTAAGGCAAAACTCCCGCTTAACGAGAAGCCTCTCCTATAGGGACAAACAAAAACCCATAGTTGGGTAACTTCCCCTAACGGGATATAAAGGACCGAAAATCCTTGTAACTTGGCACTTTAGAACAATATCTCATTGTATCGATAGCATTATCAAAATCTTTCTTTTACACACACATTCTTTTCAAAATATACCAATAGCATATTTGAAAATATCATGGTATTTAAAAAATCATACTATCACAAATTCACATTGTTCAAAACACGAGTAATAAAACAAGTTTTAAAGCAAAATTCATACATTTATGGTCAAAATAATACTTAAGTATTCTCACATCGACTTAGACGCTACAAAAATTATATCTTCATTCTTGATCCCAATCTCTTAATCATCTGGTGACAAAATCTTGATGCCTACCAAGAAATCAATCATTTACGTAAGCGTAGGATACTAATATTTTAGAATCGTGTTTAACTTAACTAAAAGTTTTATTTACTTTAGTTAATTTTAGTAAAATCATAAATTTTAAAATTTTTAATAATTACTCGAAAATACATTTGAAAAAGAAAAATACATAAGATTTAGTTGAAAAATCTCGTTTCGATCATTTAATTTAATTTAGTTAGAATTTTAATTTAACTTAACTACAATTTATTAAAAAGTAAGTAAAATTTTTTAATTCTATTTTAGTCTAAAAGAATAAATTCTTTATTAAAATCTTTAAATTTAAAAAGTTCCTATTTTTAGTTAAAACTTGGCTTAACTAAAAATGTAAATTTTAAGGCACATGAGAAATCTTTGAAATTAATTTAATTTATTCTTAATATAGTCTTAGAAAGACAAAATTATTTATTTCGCTAAGTTCTAAAACTCTCATTATTTATTTATTTATTTATTATTATTATTTTAATTTTTACAATTTTTTTTCGCTTTCAAAATTTTAGCAACAATAAGTTTATATGTATGAGATTTGCACTTATCCAAACACTCCCTTGTGGTATCACAATGGTGCAATCACACACACACACACACACACACACACAGCCAGCTCGTCCATGGAGTCACAACAAACACACATACAGCTCCAAGATTTGCACACACACAACTCCTTTCCTTCTTTATGCATGCACGACCAATTCCCAGCAAGGAAGAGAAAAATCTTGGAGAATTACAGACACGCACCCAGTGCTCATGCATGGTGTGGTTCGGATGGGTTCGGTGATGGTGGTGGCATGAGGATTGGGTGAGAGAGAGAAATATATTCACAGAGGGGAGAGATTTTCACACACAAAGAAGGAGAGAAAGAGAGAGAGCAGATCGAGAGAGAGAGAGAGAGAGACAGAGAGACAGAGAGAGAAACAGAGAAGTTTCAGAGTGAGATTGAGAGGGAGAGAGATAAATTACAGAGAGATAGAGAGAGGGAGAGAGATAGTCTTATGCGGGGAGAGGTGACGGTGATTGAGATTTGAGGGTCCCGGTGGTGGTGGTTTGCATGGGATGGAGGGAGGGTGGTCTCGGTGGGGCTTGGACGGTGGTGAGTTGTGGTGAACGGTGATAATATCGTGGAGGGAGAGGTGGGAGCCGAGAGGTATGGGGGACGGACAGATCAAGAGAGAGAGAACGGGGAGGAGGGAGAGAGAAAGAAATCGACGAGTGGCCGGCGGCGGAGAGGGCTGCGGCGTCAGCGCTATCAGCGGTGGAGGGTAGTGACGCCGGCGACAGTGGTGGAGGTCGCGGCGAGGGTCGTGGTGGTTGGCAGCGTAGCGTGTCGCCGCCTTCCCTTCTTTCCCTCTGTTATTGTTTGAAGCTTTACTTCTCTTTGCTTCTGTGCGTGGAAGCTTCTGTTTGAAGCTCTCAGCTCCAAAATCAAATCCCTCAGCCTTCTAATTCTCAAATTATTGGTGAAATTGTTGGCGTCTTAAAGCTGAAGCAGAACCGGTATAGATCAGAAAACTCTGCGGACAAGTGTCACCAAGTGTACGGTGAGTTATTTTTGATATCTCATAAAAAATTTTATGAATAAATTTTTAATATATTTTTATGAATTATTGTATAATTAAAATTTTTACTAAATTTTTTTATTTATTTAATATATTTTATTATAATTTATTAATTACAAGTATTTTTAATAACTGTAAATTTTTAAATTTAAAAAAATTTAAAAAATTCGAGATAGACTTTTAATGTTATTTTATAAATTATTGTGAAATCAAAATTTGAATAAAAAATTTTTAATCGTATAATAAATTTTTTTCTCAATTTTTGATTTTCTAAAATTTAATTAGATGTAAGTTTTTGGGCTCAAATTTTGAAATTTAATATAAAGTTTTGTTAAGAATTTTATTTAAAGATTTTTTTACTAATTTATTTTTATTTATTTATTTTTATAATGAACTGTCAAATATTATTTTATTATAAGGAGCTTAATTGATTCGACCAAAAAATTAAAATCGACACGTGTCTTATTTCTATTAGTTGCTAAGATACGAATTTTTACATTTACATACAATCGAGGCAAAGTGGTTTGGCTTAGGGCTTGCCTTTCATTACTTCTTTCATGGCGAATGAACTGCATCTGCATTAGTTGAAGTGGGGGAAGGCCCTCCTAAGTCAAAGCGAAAGCACGTCATGAGCATCAAGCTAATGGGCAACTCAAGTGAACCGCCCTAAGTCAGTACCAATCTTGCGCCACTATCTAAGTTGTTAGACGAATAGTCCACTTCTATCATCCAAGTGCTCTACTCATTTGGGCTGCCCTATATTCCATCTGTCGAATGTTCAACTATTGGATTTGAAGACTTGTCTACTTCCCGACTGTCACTCGTGAACTCGGCTACAAAATAGGCTACTGTTTGTCCTTGAAGGCGATTCTGGTTTGGTATTCCAAGTCGAGTTCTCCCATTTCTATTACCTATTTTGTCATTCTTCCCAAAACATCTGGTTTCTGTAGTATATACCTCAAAAGATGGTTTGTGAGTATTAAGATGGTGTGAGCTTGGAAGTATGGGCGTAGCCGTCATGTTGTCGCTACTAAAGCTAAGACTAGCTTCTTAACTTTCGGGTATCGGGTTTTAGCCCCTATAATGCTTGGCTCGTACAATACACGGGTTGTTGCATGCTTTGCTCTTCTCAGACCAGAACAGAGCTGGTCGATGTTTTTGATACAGCTAGGTATAGAAATAATTTCTCTCCGGTTTGTGGCCTGGATAATAGTGGGGGGTTTTGAAAGGTATTTCTTTAACTGTTGAAAGGCCTCTTTACACTCTGATGTCCATGCGAAAGTCCTTCGTAGTATTTTGAAGAACGGTGAGCACTTGTCCGTAATATGAGAGACGAACCTACTGAGAGCTACTATTCTATTTGTTAGCTTCTACACCTTTTTCATAGTTCATGGGGAATGCATTTCGAGGATGACCTTGATCTTCTCAAGGTTGGCCTTTATCCTCCTATGACTGACCATAAAGCTAAGGTACTTTCATCTAGAGACCCCAAATGCGCATTTCATTTGATTCAGTTTCATGTGATACTGTCGAAGTATTTGGAAGGTCTCAGAGAGGTCAGATAAGTGATCGTTCCTCCGCCTATTTTTAGTTAGCATATCATCCACGTATACTTCTATGTTCTTGCCCAGCTGATCCTTGAACATTCTTTTAACTAACCGTTGATAAGTAGCTTCTGCATTCTTAAGGCCGACCGGCATGACCTTGTAGTAGAAGAGTCATCAGCTCGTGATGAACGAGGTTTTCTCTCGATCGATCGGGTGCATCATGATTTGATTTTATCTCAAGAAGGCATCTATAAAGATGAGGAGTTCGTGATGTGAAGTTGAATCGACCAATTGGTCGATAAGAGGAAAGGGTAGCTATCTTTTGGACATGCATTATTCAGGCCTATGAAATATATGCACATCCTCTACTGACTGTTGTGTTTCCTAACTAGTACAACATTCGATAATTAGTCGGGGTGGTGGACTTCCTAAACGAACCCTATTTCCATTAGCTTGGCAACCTCTACTGCTATGGCATCATTTTGTTCCTTGATAAAGACCCTTGGTCTTTGTTTAACCAGCTTGTATTATCTGTACATGTTGAGTTGGTGGCAAATAATATCAGAGTTAAATTCGGGCATGTCATCATGAGACCAAGCAAAAATGTCTTGGTGGTCTTTCAGAAACTAGGTCAGTGCTTGTTGGTAATCAACTGGTAGGAGTGAACCAATGAATACATGCCAGTTGGATTTTTCCGTGTCAATTGGGACTCGAAGAAGATCTTCAGTTGATTCTGCTTGGTCGATCTCCTCTCAAACTTCTAATGTATCCAGTATCAGGTCTTCCTTGTTTCGATTCTCCTTGAGAGACATCGCATAACATTCCCATCCAGTCGTTTAATCGGCTCTAAACTTGTCGACGCCTTCCTCAATTGGGAATTTCATCATCAAAATATGTATGGCGGTGATGACTTTAAACTGGTTTAGCGCTATCCTTCCCAATATCACATTATAAGTAAGGAGACAATTTACAACGAGGAACTAAATGAGGTGAGTAGCCTATCTCAGACTTCAAATGGAGAGGGGAAATTTGATTACTCCAATCGGCTATACCTTTTTCCTTATGAACCCTACTAAAGAAGATCTGACCAACATCAACTTATCCTGACCAATGTTTAATTGATCATAGGCTTTTAGGAAGAGTATATCTATCGAGCTTCCATTATCGACCAAAATTCTTCTGACCATGTAGTTAGCGATCACCATCATAGAAACGAGGGGGTCGTCATGGGGTTAATGTATTCTTTGAGCATTCTGTCATCCTGACCTTGCTTAGTCGCTCAGCTACGCATTATTTCGTCTCCCATTTAGTACGTATTATTCGGGTGTAGGCTCGTTGGGATGAACTACTTTCCCTTCCAAAGGCAAAGCCTCTGAATATAACTTGGATTTCTCCAGCTAAGTTTTGGTTGTTGGACTGGCTCGGCGGTGAGGATTTCTGCTAGTTCGTTTGGTTGGCTACAAGCCGCCTAGCCGTCCTCTCTGTATTAGGCTCTCGACCTGTTCTTTTAGATTGAAACATTCGAGCTCGAGGGTATCATGCCCGCAATCCTTGTGGAAATGGCAGTGCTTGTCTTGGTTGCACTTATCAGGATTTTTTTTGAGCTTTTTAGCCACCATAGCTTAGGGTCGTCTCGAATGTGTAGGAGTAGCTGATCAATTAACATATTCATAGGGGTACACTTTTCAAAGCGACTTATGGGTATTCTAGAGCGCTTGTGACGCTCGATTAGTGTCATCTCTTCGTGCTCCTTGATTTGTCTTTGTTGACTATCCCATGAAATTCGCCTCTTCTCGATTCTGGTTTTAAGGTCGGCCTTGCATTCGTGTTTAGACCTTTTTTCCCTTCGGGCACTAAGGGCGTCCTTAGAACTCATAGGTTTTTAAGCTCTTAGCACGAGGTCAACCATTTTGGATGGTAGAGTGTTTGCCAGCAAAAATAAGAACTTTGTTGATTGGAGACCACCAATAAAGGCTGCTAGGGCTACCTTTTCGTTTATGTCATCTACATAAAGTGCTTCTGAGTTGAGGCTAGCCAAGTATTCTCTTAGAGTTTTCTCTTGATCTTGTTTGATGTTTAGCAGGTAGGTAGCTTGGCGTCGATGATGCTACCCTTCAATAAAATGCCCCATAAAGGACTTGCTCAACTGGATGAAATTGGCAATGGACCCTTCTATAATTTACTGAACCATATTCGAGCTGGGCGTTTCAAATTTATGGGAAAGTCTCTACACATAATTTCTTTCTGGATTGCATGTAGGTACATGAATGCTTTGCATGCCTCTAAGTGATCAAATGGGTCTTTCCCCCATCAAAAGGTTTCATTTTAGGCATTTTGAATTTGGAATGGAGGGGCTCTACCATTATTTTAGGGAGAATGGGAGGTCCATCTGAGGCAATCTTGCCTTTAATTGTCTCCATAATGTTCCTCATCTGTTCCCTCATCTCTCTCATTTAGGCTTCTAAGGTCATGGGTGTCTGTCTTTTCTTCAAAATGGGCTCTTTCTTCCACTGATGAGCATTTCTCTCCTGCTGTTCTGATGACTGACGACTTCCTCTTTCTCATCTCCTACAACTTCATTTCTCCGAGCTTTGTGAGGTTGTGGATGAGGTCGGTCTAGTGTCCTATCCTCATGCATGTTTGCCGCTTAACAAGGGTCAGGTTCTCTCAAAATTTCCCTTTCATCCCAAGCTACATTGTTTTCCCCATTACTATTGGTGATTATAGGCATTTTAATTTTGATTCTCGTGGGCGCGTTCGAAAAATGGTGCGTTGAATATCCATTATTTTTAGAAAAATATTCTTTTTCTTTTAAAATGAAAATTCAAGATATCCAAACACATTTTAGAAAAATAGAGTCCCCACTTAATTTTTGAAAAAAATTAAGAAAAACAAAAAGAAGGCCACAAGTGTTTTTAAATGTAATCAGAGAAAAAGAAGTTTCGAGGGTTAAGATACGAAAAGAAAAGGTGTTAGACACTCTTTTCTCCCACCCGTAAGGTTGGCATCTACTTCGTCAATGTTGGTTTCTATTTTAAACTTTTCAAAGGTAACAAATACAGAGAAAGAGATTGAAGAGAGTTCATACAAAAGCAAACAAAAAAGAAAAAGATTTTTAACTAAAATCTTAAGGGTCATGCAACTTGGTTGTCATTTCTAATCATGCCACATTTATTGTTTGATCAAAGTAAAATAAAAAAATATATACACAAATGAGGATCAAACAAAACAAGGAAAAGCCTAAGGGTTACGCGGTACTGTTTCTGTTCCTAACATGTTATATATAGATCAACAGAAAGAACAGAAGGGTTCGAACACTGTTTTTTTTGCTACCAGACATGAAAAAAAATCTCACGGACGTAACAACACAATGTTGCGGCAGTGACAAAATAAGCAACCAAACTCGCGGCCGTGACAAAATACACAGTAGCAACAAGAAAAGAGGTAAAAAAATGTAGCAGCCGTGACAACCAAAGGTTGTAGCCATGGTATTTTAGAGGTCCAAAGTAGTTTTTTAATATACGAAGTTTAGAGAGGTCCAAACAGATAGAATGTATAGAGTCTATTTCTTAAAATAATAAACAAGCAAGGGTGAACTACTATTGTTTCAATAACATCATGATTCTTTAAACAAGGTGTATTTTAGTATCAAAAGGAAATAACAGTAGAGTTCAAAAATGATTTTCATGCTACTGGTCTCACAGAAAGTTCACGGCCATGGCAACAAAATGTTGCAACCGTGATAAAAATGAGAAAAAGATGGCAGCCAAAAGCAAATATGTAACGGCCATTATAATAAGGTCAAAATAACTCATGGCCGTGACAACCAAAGGTCGTGGTCGTCAGGTTTTAATGGTTACAGAAGCATTTTTGGGTGTCTAGTGGGCCAGTGAACACGAAACCACATTAAAAACATGTTGTTCTACATATTACAAAGACCTGTGAATATGCTATTTTTCATTAAAAGGATCATATGAACATGCTTCTACATACATTATTTACATGCTATTATTAATCAAAATGAAATATACTTGATGTAAATCAATAAATGGAAACCTTAATCGTGACACCCCTGGGAGAGAGAAAATGAGAGTTTAAGGAACGTCACAATTTTCTAAGGTTAACTAGTTTAGATAACCGCCTTGAATGTCCCTCGGATATGGAAGACTAAAATCATTAAGTAATTCGTGCTCCAAGGCCTCACCAATGCAAGTAATACCACGAACTCGATCTGGGAATTTGTAGTATCGAGTGTATGAGTATCGAAAATATCAAAAATATCTAGCGGGGAATGAAACCGGTAATGTATCGGTATCAGAATGTTCTCTCTTGAATTCTGTGAAAAATAGCGCCTATTTATGGGCAATAAGGTAACACGAAGATCCTCTAGGATGCTGCCACTTGTCCAAAAAGGTGCCAACCTTGCTGTTATGTCCTTACACATGGTGGCCGTGAACTTTGTTGTACGAATAGAGACGCCCGTGACCTCCAAAGGTGGCAACCTATTGTAAGATCACAAAAAGGTAACGACCATAAGGAATAAAGCTCACGGCCTGTTCTAGGATCACAAAAAGGTGGCTGCCATTAAGGTAAGAACGCTGCCTGTTGTTGGCTCATGAAAAAGGTGGCGATCCTGAGGGTTAGGAATGTCGCGGCCTGAATGTTTTAGGTGATTTCTTATGCTTTGAATTGAATTCTTAACTTTACTCGATTGGGAGCATCCTTGAACATAATTCTCATATTTTTGTCATTGGGGAGCATTCGAGATGGGTGCTTGAGATTCGGCTTGGTCAAATTCGAGTGTCTACAATTACCTCTCTTTAACATAGCTTGCAGCAACTCATGATACAAGTAAATATCAAATCTCAAAAGACAATCCAATTGAACAAGACGCCAATCTTAGGCACAAACAAAATATATAAAAAAGTGTGGTCGAGCCCAAATTTCCATCAGGCCTTCTATGTACCCCATTATAAGGGATCAGGCCGGTCGTAGTTCGTGAGGTAATACATATGATACAAATAGGCTAATCATGATGCATGCCAGATATCTCATGATGTAGACAGGTGCAATGTTAGTACACAAAAATTTAAGGTCATAGCACAGATCAAAGAATCATCAAAGGTCAGTTTTAGGTCATGAATAGGACTAGGGGGTCAGTTTAAGGTCATGACGAGGACCAAAGGATTAAGGGCAGTTTTAGGTCATGCGGGGTACGAAGAGTCAGTTTAAGATCGTGAGGAGGACCGAAGAGTTAAAGATCAGTTTTAGGTCATAAAAGGACCGAAGAGTCATTTTAAGGTCGTGAAGAGGACCAAAGAGAGAGATGTCAATTTTAGCTCTTGAAATGACTAGAGAGTCAGTTTAACGTCGTGAGGAGGACCAAAGGATTAGGGCAGTTTTAGGTCATGCAAGAACTAAGGAGTTAGTTTAAGGTCGTGAGGAGAACTGAACACTTTTGGGGTAATTTTAGGTCATACAAGGTTCGAATAGTCAGTTTAAGATTGTGAGAAGGATCGAACGCTTTTAGGGGCATTTTTAGGTCATGCGAGGACCGAGAATGAGGTTTATTTCTCATAGACCTTAAAAAAGGGGCTATAAAGGAGAATTTGACTAATCAAACTAAAACAAGAGTTTGCAAACGCTCGCAGGTTGATGTTAGGGGGCACCAAAACATTGCGGTCATAGCCTTTTAAAAGTCGTGGCCGTGACAAAAACCACTAGGGTTTTAGTGGCCAAGATGTGCAAACATGGCAGTCGTTAGAAACTTTTGAAATTAGTCACGGCTATGAGAAAGGAAGTTCATAACCTGGGTTCGGATGTTGCGGTCGTGACTTTCAAAAGAAGTGGACCTCACAGTTGCGAGGTTGATGACAGGTTATGGATCTGGGGTGTTCAAAACTCTCATTCGCGCGAACTGAACATTCCTCTCTTTCTCTCATCTCTCTCACTCTCTCGACTCTCTCTCTCATACTCTCTCTCTTGGTTCTCCCAAGCCCTCTCGGCTCTCTCGACTCCCTCGACTCTCTCATTTGGATTCTCTCTCTTTGAAGGATGTTTCTTCTCTCCCTCCTTCCTCTCTTATACTTTGCTATGGTTAGTGGCTGCTTCGGACTCGTAGGTGACGATGTGGGTGGCGCCGACGGTGGTGGAGGCGGAGCCATAAGTGGCGGAGACAATGGAGGTGCCGTTGGAGGCGACAATGATGGAGGTGCCGCGGGTGGAGGCGGCAGTGGCGGTGTGGGAGCCGTGGCCGAAGGTGGTCGTGCCGCGGGCAATGATGACGATGATCTTCTCTTGAATGAGGGTGGTGTTTTAGGCATGCTAGAGCACTTCGACCCGTACACATACATCCCTCTCCGTCACCGATTAACAACGTTTGGGATGAAACGATTCATTCTTCCCGACGTGGAGGACTAGCGCGAGGTTTTTCTTCGGCACAATGAGGAGCATCTTCCAGCCGTGAACTTGTCGGTAAGCCGAAACTTTCATCCAAACTTCACATGTTACCATGAATGGAAGCTTGAATGATTGTTGAGTTGTTTGTCTATGATTCCTTTTCGTTATGTTAGAACGTTTGAGTATTTGAATTGTATTGTATTAAATTAGATTAAGCTTGAGTTTGTAAGGAAAACAAATTATAATCATGAGACTTGAACTTGAATTGAATTTGAGATTGATTTTGAATCAGAATTGGAATGTTGAACTTTGAGTTTGAACTGAGTTTGAAACAAGGTTAATTTGGGATTGATAGACAAATTTTGATTTGAAGTTGAGGTTAATTTTGAATCAAAACAAAGTTGAATTGAATTTGATTAAAATGAGGATTGGAATGGGACAAGTTGAATTGAGTTAAACTTGAATTTTTGAGGTTGCGCTAATCTTGAATTGTGTTGAGATGGAAACCATGTTGGATCCAATTTTTAAGACGAATTAAAACTAACTTGACTTGTGGTTTGAGTTTTTAAACGGATGTTAATTGAAGTCAGTTTTGAATGTCTGTTTGAAATTAAGATGGAATTTTGAGTTGAATTGGAATGGATCGGTTGAACCTAAAATTTGGGTTTTGATGTTCGAGTTTTGCGTTGAAATAATTTGAGTTATGTTTGAACTTGAATCAAATTAGATTTTGAGTGGAGTAGGTTGAATCAAATTTTGAATTGTTAAGCTGAAGCTAGAGTTTGAATTTTGAATTGAGTTTTGAATGAATTAAATCGATGGATCTTTGGAATTGAATATAAAGTGAGTTGGAATTTGGCTCGAATGGGAACAAAATTTAGACTTCGGGATTAATCTACCATGAAACGAATTTGGTTTGGGTTAAATTTGGGCTTTGTCAACGGAATCTTAAATTTTGAACATGAATTGTCATAAGTTGGGTCATCATCTTTTGAAAATTGAAATTAAATTTTGAATTGGCTTAAAGTCGATATTTTTTCTAAAAATTGGAATTGGATTTTGAATTTCAATGTTTGCAAGTTACTTTAAAGTGAACGAAGTTATTTTGGAATTCATTTTGCCAATTTGAGATTAGATTCAAAATCTGGAAGCAGGTTGGGTTTAAAAATTTTAAACTTGGAAACAGATTTGGGAGTTGAATTTTAAACGCTCTTTTTGGCTTTGATTATCGTTTGTTGGATGAAAATAGGTGACTCGCATGTTTTGATTTGAAGAACTAGTCAAAATTTTTGTTTCAATTAGCTCGTTGTGCATTTTAGTTTCGATTTTTTTACTATTCCAGTTTACTGATTCATTGTTTTGTTTTATTTTGTTTTGTTTTTAGGGAGTATTTGCATCCGTGGTTTTGGAGGTTCTTTCGACGTCTTGGAGTGGTACATAGCCCTTCCTTAGAGAAGCTAGGAGATCGTTAACAGGGCGGGATTCAGTCGTTTTATCACCACGCTAGAGGAGACCAATAGCGACCGGGTCCTACTCACGGCATTGGCAGAGAGATGGTGGGACACCACCAACAGGTTCCACTTTCTTGCTTTTGAGGCGACACTCATTCCCCTCGACTTCGCACTTATCACCGAGATTCGAGTAGGCAGCAACCCGATCCCCTTTGATCCAAACATCAGCCGGAGCCCCGAGGCTCTCACCTTCTTCCTTGGCCAGGTGCCCCCAACTATCGATAAAGGAAGCATCCACTACACCTGGCTGAGGAAGACCTTCCGGGAGTTTGCCTGCTCAAAGGCCCGCCACTACGAGTGGGTGGCGCATGCATTTATTCTCTATATGTTCAAGATACCACCTCCACTACCTCGCAGCCATGGTAGTGGTGGACAGCATCGGCACGTCTGGCTGGGGGGAGCCGCCTTGGATACCCTCTACGGCTATATGAGTGCTGCTATACAGACCTCTAACAGGAGCATAAGTGGCTATTGGCGCATCAGAGAGGTATATCTCTGCTTCTTCTTTTCATGCTTCCTTTCTCATTTCCATATTTGCATATCTCATTTGATGTATTGGTACTTTCTTGATCTTATGCGGCTCTGGGCCTACGAGTTCCTCAACATGCGCACACCAGTGAACTTATGCGAGGGTCTTTCAATTATCCCTCAGGCACTCCTATAGGCGAGGAGGTACCGAGGCACAAAGCTCGGTGGAAAGGACCTGAATGGTGACCGTTATTTCTTGGACACTCTCGTGGTTGATTAGGTATGTCTCTCTTTCCCTTTTTGTCTTCATTCCCTTTCTTCTCGTACAAACTGCTATCTGACATGCTTTCTTTCCTTACAGGTTCGCTGGGACTCATGGGTCGGCGTGGAGGAGTAGGCCAGCATTGACCTGATAAGGAGTCGAAAGGTCATCCGAACCCGTGTTTAGGTTGAGGAACCATTCTGTAGAGAGTGGTACCTTGGCGAGTATGTGGTTCATCAGTCCTTGGGGTACGATCACTTTCGCATCCCGAGGGCACCTCCAGCGGGGATGCATCAGACCGACGCCCTACATACAGTAGAGAACATCCGTGTTATGGCGAGGGTCGATGCTGCTACATTGATCGAGAGTGAAGATTATGATTACGTGGTCTTTGCTCGTGAGAGGCTCATGCCATCCATAGGGGCTCGTGCTGCGATGCAGGGTCCTCCTCTTACTACCCTTGGTCCTGCTGGAGTGGCCTATCCCGAGCTGTCCTGAACAGTGGACACGTTCGTGGATGGAAATCTTCACCAGATCGAGATCCCTCAGTCGACAGCACATGAGTTACGCCTTCCTCCTGACGTAGAGCAGGCATAACATCCTTACATTCCTTTCACTTCTTTTCATACTATTGGTACTGATGTAACTCTTTCCTTGACAACTTCCTCGGGAGTGGGGCAAGCAGTGCCTCCCTCTCCTCACCGGCATGAGGGTGTTAATCTGCCGATGGGATAGTGCCTTTCAGGCCCAGGGTATGCAGCCTCCTACTACTCCCTGAGGTGCCCCTGCCACGGTACGTGTTCTGCCCTTCTTCATTTACCTTTCTGCACTTTCATTCTGTCCATATATACTGCATTTTGATATGATCCTCTTTTCTTTCAGCGTGACTGGGGTAGAGGTCCGAGGATTCGGGAGGGTCGTGTGCCACCGACCACTTTTTTAGCGCAGACCTCTACTTTAGCTTCGTCATTCAGAGCTTGGACTCCCAATGTTGTACGGACTGTTGACATCTTAGAGGAGGATGAGGAGACCGGCTCGACGACAGGAGAGTCATCCCAAGAAGCATACGTGGCCCGAAGGACGAGGACCCGGTGGGAGTGACATCCTCTGCTACTGCTCTGTTGCTGCTTTTTTTTCCTTTCTTTTCATACATACAGAGGCATGCGTGCCAATTCTCTTGTTTGGGCCTACGTGCCCGCTAATGGTTACTCTGATATACTGCACATACATTACTTTTGATGGATGGGACTTCGTGCCTTTGGTTTACTTTATACACATTATGGATGCTTGCGGTTTCTTTCGTTTTTTTATGAAAATCATTTTGATTACTTGGATCTTATTATCATGCATGATGTATGGTTTGTGAGTTGAAAACTTGCCTTATGAACCCATTTTTATATTGCGAGTTGCTTACAGGTTTCTAGTGAAGAATTGGGCATGTTAACAAGGAAATGGAATGTAGCCAAATTTCCTGTAGAAAAAAGGTTGCGGCCGTGCGGAAAAACCTCGCGACCGTGATGTTCGAAAGTGGCAGCCTGTACAAACGTGAACAAAAGTTTGTAGCCTGGTGTTTTGGAGTTCGTGGCCGTGAACTTAAGTGGCGGCCGTGACAATTGAAGATAACGACCGTGAAGAAAAAGGGATGGCCGTGACAGAGCTTTTTGGCGCAAAACACAAGGCAAATTATGTGGTTCCCTCCATTTTTGGCTCTATAAAAGGGGCCCCTTGGTCCAAACCCCATTGTCTTAAACATTCTCTTTCTTCGTTATCTTCTCCGTAGCTCATTCTTACAACAACTCCCTTTTGACTTGGATGGGTGGGTTCTCTTCAGTTAAGCGCAAGAACTTTTACAACTTTAGTTTAGATGCACTATTCTCGTTAAGGACCATGAGGATCAGCTGGCATCTTTTGAGAGGAGTTGTCCAACTGTGGGATCCTAATATGAACATGTTCCATTTCGGGCATGAGGAGCTATGCCCGATGGTGAAGGACTTTTCTACCATTCTTGAGATCTCATCTCGAGACGAGGTCACAATCCCTACTACCTTCTTGAGTCCTAGGGATCGGTTGATGCAGTTTTGTGGCTACTCCAAACGTGAGGCTTCACTTATCACTCATGATGGATCTCTTGATGTAGCTCAGATCATCGACCATTTCGGACCCCGGGGTTTTCTCATTGATTTCTCATTTCAACTTCAGCAACGTTACGTTCTTTGTATCTATCTATTAGCTCATTTTCTCTTGGGACCCTCTAATGGACGGGCTAGTTCTTCTCTGGTGGACGTAGCTCATTAGATTTACGAGGTTCAAGATCCTGTTCCACTCGTCCTTACTAATACGCTTCTTGGTCTTGACGTGGTCTGCACTGAGGGTGTCCCTTACTTTGTGGGTAGTGTAGACACCTCAATTTGACCTCGTTAATCTTAGGTTGATCCAGGTGAGTCGGATAATGAAAACAATTGGAATGGTACTTTTAAACGATTCTCAAAAAATGATCCAAACTCGGTATTTGAACCCAATGATCTAAACCTTCAAACTAATAAAAGAGAATAAAATAAAAGAAAGAAGTGACATGAAAATGATAATTGAGTTTTAACTATTATGAGAAAATAAAAATTATAATGCTACTTAAAAGTGTTTTTGTGATTTTTGAGTTTAATAAAAGAATAAAAGAAATGCTATAGAAAGAAAATTAAACTAACTTCAAAAGAAAAGAAAAAGGAAAATATAACATTTAAAAGAGATTTAAACTAATAATAAAATACTAGAAAAAGAAATTACACTAATATTAAAAGAAAAAGAAAAGAAGATGAAAAATAAAAACTAGCAAATGATAATTAAATTAATGCTTAAACTAATAGTAAAAAAAAGAAAAGAAAGTAAAACATTAGTACTAAAGAAAATAAAATTGATGATAAAAGAAGATAGAATGCTACATTAAAAGAAAAGAAAATGCTAGAAAAATAAATTACATTAAAAAAAGAAAGAAAGGGAAAATACGAAATGACTATTAGAATATTAAACTAATACTTAAAAAGAAAATAAAGAAAAAAAATGAAAATGAAATGTACTAACTAGAAGTGGAATATTAAATTAAAAGACATTAACAATAAACTATATTACAAGAAAATGAAATAGGATGCTATTAAAAGTAAAAAAAATGAAAAAAAGAAAGTAAAAAAAATGAAAAAAAAATGAAATAGTAAAATCAAATGAGTGTAATATTGACAATTACAACCATTTTATATAAGTGTCAATTACAACCATTTTATATAAGTGTCTTAATTATAATTAACAACATTAACAAATTGTAATTATTAGGAATGTTGGCACTATTTAATGATTTGACTAAACTTAATTCAAATAAGCAAATAAATAAACAAGTAAGCTAAATGAAATGAAATACTATAATATAAATAAAGTAATTAATAAGTAGAGTAAGAATGTAATTAAAAGAAATACGTAAATTGAAATTGAATTTTAACCCGATCACTCCAAAAGAAAAAAAATAGATTTAGAATGATCGAGGATCCAAACAAAATACCTGAATTACTTAGGAATCCTCAAGTTGGTGGAATGAGCTTCAATGGTTCAATTCTCGGGTGGTGATCCAAGCAAGGGTTTAGGATTATCGGAGGCTCGGATCTCGGTATTTTGGCAGAGTTTCGGCGTCAGGACTCGGAATTGCTCGGCAACTCGGCAGAGCTTCTCTCACTAAACCTCTCTATCAAATTATGTCCTCGAAAATGTACTAGAGGTACGGTATTTATAAAGTTCTTCAACTGATGAGATGCTACCACGTTCTAAGGCATGTCAGGCCATTTGGAGTTGGCGGCCGCCACAATGTGAGTTGGCGGTCGCCATGTTGGAAAAGGTTCTACAAGGTTCTATCGGTGGTCACCACTTCTGGCAATGACTTGGGCAACAAGTTATCAATGGTTTGGAACAACTTCATTGGTTTTGAAGGTTTCTGATGGTTTTTGATGGTCGGGTTCAATTACCAAGCTTGGATCACTTCCCGAGGATCGAACTGAAGCACTTATTCCACCTGTTTTTATCATCGGATTCACCTAAGATTGGTGGGGTCAAATTTGGGTGTCTACAAATATGCATGTTTTATTTGCTTCCTTTAAAATCATATTTTAGAATAACTTAGGTTATTTTAGGTTGTTTAATGATATTGTTGAAAGATTCATGTCCATTTTTAGCATAATTTGAATTTAGTGACTCTTAATAAATTTTCTGTTCTTTTATTTGAATCATGCCATGTGGATTTGTTCCATGTATCATTTAGCTAAAAATTGTATGTCGTTGGACTTAGAATTTTCCTTTCTTATTTGTTTTAATTTGGTGTTCTATATTTATATGTTATATTTTTTTATTTGATTTTAAATATTCTCTCTTCGCCTTCACTTTCTATATTTGCATGCATTTGAGAAATCTAATTAAGAACTAATGATGATTAGTAGAGGCCAACTTCACGGTTGGACGAACGGGGTGCCTAGCATCTTTCCCGATTCGTACCTTAGCCCCCAAACCCTTTTTCTCTGGTTAACGTTTCAAAGATCAGTAGTCTATTTTTGTTTTTTTTAATTTTTCTCAAAAATCAAATGGCGACTCTATTTTTAACAAAAAAGGGATTCTCAAAATTTAATTTTCAAGATATTACAATATTTTCTAAATATTTCTAGAAATTCCTTATTTTTTAACAACAAAACCCCAAAATTCCAGCGTCACAATATTTTCTGGCGACTTTGCTGGGGGCTTGTGTACAAAATTAAATAAGAGGCCTAGACTTGAAAACATTATTGGTTCTTAATAAGAATTTTTTCATTTGCATTCTCGCATGCATTTGTATTGTTCTCAACCTCCAACCTGGTCGACCCGATACCCCGGTCAGTTTACTGTCTCGAAACTATGTTGGGAAGACAGGCAAACCTTATTGGCTGCACGCTTTCATAGATGCGGTAAAAGAATTTGTGTGTACTGCTTGACCATGCCCTGCAAAAGAATTTGTGTGTACCGCTTGACCATGTCCTGCACTACACCAGGCATGGGAGGTTTATACTCGGCTCTATTCAGAAGGTACCTTGATTATTGACTAAAACCGACCATTTCTATATATAGTAACTTAGAACCCTTTATTAAGTACTGCTAACCCAGTAGGATTATTAGTTTTGTTAATCGTATGTTTTGTTCACATTTGTTAGGTTTGTTCTTTTTGCATGTTTGTCCTGCTTAAACTAGTTCTCTTTTTCTGGTTTTAGCCCAGGTTTTCTTTTATTCTTTGATTAAGATAGTTTTTCCTTTGGGTTCTTACCCTGATTTTGTTCTTTGCATTGTCTGGCTTTCATGCCGTTGGTTTTTCTTTTCGAAATCATGCCCGTGTTTTGGTTTAAAGCTTTTAAGATAGCTTTTTTCTCTCTTCTGGGTTCTTCATGGGCTGTCGATTTTATACCCCTAGTTTTGTTTAGACTTGCTTTCTTCGGACTCTTGTCCAAGATCTTGTCTTACAGACTCGTGTGAGTTAGAGTTATTTTATCTGCCAGAGTGCTGCCCTTTTCTTTCTTTAGATTCTTTGGATAAACCTTCTTTTGGAGTATTTGTTGGTCCCTTTTGTCCTGATTTTTGGGTTTTCAGTTGTTATGCTACCAGTATGAGCCCGACAGGGGCATTGCTTCAGTTTCAGTGATTGTATCTGCTTGTGGTTGGCTATTTTGGTTTTTGAGACGTTTGCTACCTGTCATCAGAATTTCTTTTCGAGAAGTGTCTGATACTGGTGATTCTACTTTTGGGATCCAGGTTTTGCTTTGGATTTAAACCGTTGAGCCGAAAAGGTCACAATCATCACGTGTTTGGGCCAGCTCAGCAATCGAGAGACTTTATAGTTTCCAAAACATATAGCAAAACAGTCTAAGATGGCCGAGAACGAGGCAAATCTGACAACCATAATGAGGGCGATTACTAACATATAGAGGGTCGTTGAGCAACAGACTCAGGCTCTAGTGCAATGCCAAGCACATATTTGGGTAATTCAAGTCCGTTTGTCAAAAATAAATGAGCTATAAGATGATACGAATGGCAATGGAGAAGATTTATGAGATGACAACCAAGGTAATGATGAGCCACAGATTGTTCCCCCACCTCGGGTACCTCGATAGGTCTTGGTGAAAAAAGAAAACACCACTTAGTCTAGAGAGTCCGCACTGGCAGAAAAGATTGACCGGATGAAAAAAGTTTTGAAGAAGGTAAAAGGGGTGGAAGAATATATGCTAGATGTGGGGGGGATTATACTTGTTCCCAGATGCTAAGATACCGGAGAAGTTTAAAATTTCTGAAATAGAGAAGTTCAATGGAACTGGTGATCCTAGAATTCATTTGAGAATGTACGTCGATACCCTCTCTCCCATGGGAATCGATGACCAATTGAAGGCTCAACTGTTCCACCACTCTCTTTTAGGGGCAACCCAGAGGTGGTTTCTTTTCC
>JAULJZ010161755.1:0-26632 GCA_032270985.1 Heliamphora pulchella
TTGTTCAAAATGAGTTAACACTTTCATTTTGGAATTTAGAATTATTATGCAATTAAAGACGATTATTTATAGAAAATAAATTATTAAAATCATCAAAATCAATTATAGAAGCCCTTGGGCTAACATTTTTCATCCTCAAAACTAAGCATTTTAATAATGCAAAAAACTTTTCACAGTTAAAGAAAATAGCAACCAAAACGTTATTTTTTCACTCGGATCACACAACTGAGGAAAGAGAAATGAATCCTATGTACCGACTCTGTCACAAAAGACAAAGGTAATAATTATTGACTCATGTCCATTACTTATTCCTAAATCATTTAAGACCTGTTAAGTAATAACAAGTTCTATACGGAATTACTACAACGTAACTGCTGACTTTACGGGCGCAAAACTCGAGGGACAAAAGCACCCACCCCTTTTTACGGGAATTATCCCGAAGGACAAAGGTACCTACTCTGCGCACGTTTCTGGACTTCCACCGAGGGCAACTCGTGCCACATACCCGCTATCCCGGTACATATATAGACTCATTTTAAAATCAACCCGTAGCTCGACTATGTAAATATTTTTCACAATTATACATTAAATATGTATAAAGATCCATCCATCAAACATGGAGATCAAATAAAAATATTTCAAAATATTTTTCCTCGTTTATAACAAACCGTTTCAAAATTAAAACTCAACCCCAAGGGTTAACTCCAAACCTCCAAAACACAAAGTGTCGAGATTTTCACAAATCTGTCGTTTTCAAAACCATCCTTTGAAAATCAAATATCCACAAGTCATATCATGTAATAAATCATGAAAAGCACAAAACATATTTTTTATCCAAACAAACAAAGTTTAAACATAAAATATGACATTTAAAGCATTTTCAAGCAATTTCAACCAGTAAAAACGCATATAATAGCATATAACACCCTTTAAAGACAACATAGTCTAGGATCCTGCCTCAAAGAGTCACAAACTCAAAACTTTACCAACCGATAAAAATCCAAAGTCACCGAAATACGATTCTGTTCGGATGGATGTGAAGCCCACGGCGAGTACATCAAGAATCCGCCCTCCAATCACCAAGATCCGAGCCCAAACACACCGAAAACCTAGAGAGAAGGAAGAGTTTGTGGTCTAGGATTTTAGGAGAGAGAGAAGGCGGCTTACAAGATAAGCTTTGCACAAAATCCAAGCAATTTTTTCGCCTTTAAAACAGTTTGTCCGAACAGACCAATTGAGCGGTCTTTTTACTGCTCGAGCGGTTCCCCATTTCATCGCACTGCTGTCCCAACTTCAAATGATCATATCTCCTTCGTTCGTATTCTGGATAGGGTCATTCTTATATTCAAACTGAAGCTCCGGAAGCCTACTTTTCAATGGTTCACACCTCATACTAGAATCTATTTTGTACAAAGAGTTATAACCAAATTGGTAAAGGTATGCCACTTTTCTTTACATGCTTTTTACCTATTTTTGTTCGAACATCTCTTAGAACCTCATATTCTTCTCCGAACAGATCATTCATGGGTATCCAAGCTCAAAACACTCACCCACAACATCACCAATGTCATGTTTTAACTCCTACTTCCATCAACACTTAATCATTTTAAAAATAAAACGAGTCAGGGTCTCACAGGGTTTGATAAGAGGAGTCAGTTTTTCGATTGGACTTGTGTTGGTATTAATGTGAATGATATAATTATATAATTAAAGTATCGTATGATTGGATTGGATAATTAAGATTGGGCTCGAGTAGCTCCTCGGTGAAAAACTGAAAACTTGCACATGTTGGATAGGCCCTTCCATCGGGTTAATCCCTATAAAAGAGTACTTTGGGTGGCCTACCTGTCAATATTTTTGAAAGAAACTAAAAATGTGTGCTATCTGTGTCGTGCTATAGCGTGGGTATTCATCCATTGGGCCTCGCATAGCCCAGTTGGAATAATTATTCCTGGGTCTGTAGGTGTCGTCCGGATTTGATACTTAATTAAATCAAGAATTGAATTGGGTTTGCAAAACCTTGATTAAACAGTGGGAATAATTGCAAGTATGGAAAACTTTGGAATTGTTGTGATGTTGGGTGTAATTGAAGGTGTGAGTACCTTGAATCGGTTAATAATGTTTAAAGAATTGAGAAAATTGAAGTGTTTTAAATGATGTTTTGGTGATTTATAAAATTGATTATGTGAAAGGAGGTTTCCACAAACGAAAGTTGGTTTTTAAATAAAATAGTTGTATATTCACATAATAATGCTCGCATACGATGCACTTGTTCATTTTTAGTCTATTTCCTACTGGTCTCGGCTTATATTGTATAAACATTTCAAGTGATAATGGGAAGCAAGCCGCCAAGTAAGGTGGATTGTGGTAAGAACCTTGTTGAGGTGCTTTTTTTTGTAGAATTACATATTCTTTGGAAGAAAGTTTTGAGATTTGAATGCTGTAATTGTAATTCTTTATGCTAAATTGAAGAATGTATTTGGGTTTGTGGAACCAGTTTTATAAGGCCTTAAGGTCATATATCCATGAATTGCATGAATGAGAGGATGTTAGACATGTATTACGAGTTTAATCCTTGGTTTATGTATGGTGTTCCATAATTTAAAATGTTGAATTCCAAGTTTTTGAGAAGTTTGGACTTGTTTCAATGCTAAAAGGATGTTTTTGTTTCAAATTTGTACCTATTAAAAACTATGTTCAATGTATGAGAAAACCTAGTGTTATCCTAACCCTTAGAAAAAATTTCAAAATTTGGCTTGGTAGCTTTCGGCCAGTCCACCGCTCGAGCAATGGTGGGTCCGCTCGAGCGGACCCCGTTGTGTTGGATTCTTTGGAAAATTTGTTTAAGAAATGGCTTTGTTTGGTTTCTTCAGGGCATCCGTTTAATCTTAAATTGACTTATTTGGATGATAGTTTTATAAGAATAGTACTTTCTTTTACTTTTATTTTCTACTAGAAAATTGAACGGTTTAGTTTTAATTTAAATGAAGACAAACTTCCTCCAAACTTTCTTTACCCGATTTCAGTTTGGATTCTTTGAGTTCGGTTTTCTTCTTATCTATATCGTTCAGTTTTATTGTTACGTTTTCGGGGCGTGACTCCGTAGCTGGCTACATTTAGGTTTTCACGAAAGACATGAAAACTCTAATCTTTTTAACCAAATGAATCAATTGTGGTGGCCATAATTTATAACTGTGTTTGTATAGGTTACAATAAGAACCTGTGAAGTAAATAAAATATAGGTTTCTAATGTAATTATAAAATTCTACTTCAACCTAGAAGTAATTTCAAAAAAATATAAATTATAATTCATTCCACTAAAAATTTATAATTGCACTCCCAACTTTATTTTCAAAATCGAATTATTCGAGCTCTTGTTATTAAATATTTATTTATTCTCTTCCACATTAAGATTACAGATATCCGTCAATTAAATTAAATTATTGACATTTTTATTTAATCAGATTCTTTGAAAAATCCTTAAGACCTTTCGTTTAATTTATTTGACATTCTGTATTATAAAATTCATCTGTAGAATTTAGCACAGTCAAAATTTATAAACTTCCTCTAGGGGGTATCATCAATCTCGATCACGGGACGTAAATTCTGTTAATAATTAATATCTACCATATAATTAAGGTCGTTATCCAACTCACTGTGATTGTTGATCTGTAAAAGATTGCACCCTATAATGAATCAAAATAACGAACAATAAAAATATGTGTATAATAATTATTTCGGGATTAAGAGCATAAACACTCATAATAACCATCTGGTGTGAATTAATTTATATAGTGAGTACAAAATTAATATTCCAATGCGGTTCTATTCAATACACACTAAGTGTACTAACACAATTAGTCGGATCAATTGTCGAGACAATTACAGTTTCCCGTAATCAAGACAAATATACTAAAATATTGTGCTATAGTCGTATCGATGATGTGTTCAATTCTGTCAAAGATTGTGAACTGAAGACTTATATTTTACAAAAACTGATAATCTAGTCTTCTATGTGTAAGTTAAATTTTACAAACTAGATTAAATACTATATATAATGAAAGACACCCATACACAATGTTAAATAAATAATTGTTAGTCAAAAGACTTTTTAATTAGATTTTGATAATTTTAATAATTTATTTTCTTAATTAAATTGATTTAAAAATATTATATTTTAAATGTTTCCAAAAAGAAAAAGTGTTGACGGTACATAATAATGAGTTGACATCTTTAGCCATTTATGCCGACTTTTTGCATTAAATAGGTTGACATTGAATGTTCTGTCAAAGAACGTTTTGAGTCGACACAAATTGATATTTGATTCGATACCTAAAGGCAAAATACGCTTGAAACTTTCAAGTGTATCGACACCATTAAGAAATTGAGCCGACACCATAACATCTTTGACTAAGACGTTTTAGGAACTCTTAAATGAGTCGACACCAGAAGAAAAATGAATCGACTCTAAAAGAACCGAGACTTACTGCAACTAAATGAGTCGACCCTAATGCAAAATGAGTCAACACCAAGTAATCCAATGAATCCTGACTACGGGTGATTTGAGTTAACACCAAAGAAATATGAGTCGACACCAAAACACCCGTCGAAAACCAAATAAGTCGATACAATGGGTGTAATTTTGGCCCAAGGCCCGACATTGTGCGGGGCAAGCCCGGCCCGGTCAAGGCCCGAGCTAGGACATATAATTTTTGGGCTTGGGCTAACCCCTCGAAGCTTGTGGGCCGGCTCACCTAGAGGCTTGAGGCCCGAGGCCTAGCCTGGCAGCCCGAACCAAAGCCCACCTTGCCCTCCAACGGTCCCTAATGGCTAATTTTTGAAATCGACGGCTATGATCGCAAACATTTGAATTGAACGGTCACTATAAAGTGGCTGTTGGGACCAGCCCGGCTAACATCTTGTTTTGTTTTGTTTTGTTTTTTTTGTTTTTTTTAAATTAAAATTATTTTTCCATATAAATAAGGCCATTTTCATTTCAAAACATTCATACCAATCTCTCAACTCTCTACTTTCTAGTCTCTCGCACTCTTTTAATTCGATTATTCGGTGATATTCGGTGGTTCAGTTATTCGGTGAAAATTACAACTGTTGGCAAATAAATGATTGAAAATCAAGAATCAAGATCAAGATCAAAAATTCTAATCGATCGAGATCAAGATCAAAGGTCGAAGTTTCATTAATTCGGTTTGATTTATTTTCTACATTTTTTATAGTATTAATTTTTTTCGTTATATTTTTTTAGCTCTAATTTATTTTTAAAAAAAGTGTACCAATTGTTATTTAAAAAATATTAACTCAAATTTTTTTTCCTAACTTTATTTTAAATTTATTTCAATTTTAAAAATTATAATATTTTACTTTATTAAGTTTCTTTATGGATCCAAATATATTTTTTCTTGACAAAGAAGAAACGTAAATACCTAATTTAATCTCGTCTAATCTTAGGTTGATCCGGGTGAATCCGATGATAAAATCAAGTGGAATAGTATTTCAGTATGATCCTTGAGGAATGATTCAATCTCAGTATCCAAGCTAAGTAAGCCAAATGTTTGAACTAGTGAACCCACAATGTCCAAATCTCTAGCCGCTAACTTGAACCTAGGAACGCCACCTTATAATCATGGGGCCGCCACCTTGCATTGTGGCAACCGTGTGAGAAACTTGTGGAAACCCTAGCTTGACATAGCGATCGCCAACTCCAACCATGAAGCCGCCACCTTGCATAGTGACAACCGCCATAAGAAGCTTGTGGAAACTCTCCTGCAATAGCGATCGCCAACTCATGATGTGGCGACCACCACCTTGAAAAATCCTGACGTGTCCCCAAACATACCAGCATCTCATTGGTTGATGAATTCTATAAATACTGTACCCCTGGTACATTTTTCAGGAAGAATTTTGATTAAGAGATACTCTATCGAAGTACTGAGAGAGTATAAGTTTTGATGCACGCAACATGTTGCTTTGCGGACGTACGAGCTATTTTACGCCTATACTCTACCGAGTTCCTAACTTACTAATTGGAATTGGCATTCCTCGAGGATCGGACAATTGAGCACTATTCTCCTAACTTGAGGATTCACTCGGGTTACGCTTCAGGTATTTCGTAGGATCCCCTGCGCTTCTCTCTTCACTCTCTTCTTATGTGAAGAGGTCGGGTTACATTTTCGATTGCATGCCTACTTCTTAATTTTGTGCTTAGTTAGTAATTTCTAAATCTGAAACCTGTTTTATTCTAGTTTCGAACTAGTTATACTTTTTCTATAGTATGACCGGATTTTATAGTTTCATAAATTCTAGTTCTTTATTTTATAGTACATTATTATTATTGTACTATTCTATTGAAATTCAACAATGTTACCTATATTCTTTGCATCATAATATGTGATATTACGATTGCGATATTCCGGTATCAACATTAATGTGGTCACAATAGTCAATATTGTACCCACATTCTTTTCTTTTATATTATTCTAAGTCTTACCTTGTTACAGTTGTTCAATTAAAGCATGCTTTATTTTACTACCATAGTTTGTTATTTCTAATATTTTAGATAGTAATATAGACTAGGTTAGGTGCTTCCACTTTAGTTCCATGACATGTTTAGAATATAAGACTTGCATTAGTTTATTTTCCTCTCTTATCATATGTGATCTTTATCTTAAAATATGTTAATTTAATTCTAACATGAGTAGGTTTTTTTCGTTATTTTCATATTTCGATCGATACCATGTGATTTGTTTTATGTATCATTTAGTTAGAAATTTCATGCTGTAGAATTTAAGATTTTCTTTTGCTACTTATTTTGTAGCAACCTGGTACGTGCATAATTTATTTCTCTTCGCTTCCAATTATGTGTTGTGGTGTGATAGAATTTCGAGAATGTATTTTAAATAAAATAATAGTTGGTAATCGAATTAATAAGTTGTGGAATGATTTTAAAGTATAAGATAATGATGAATATTAACAACATGTTTATAGGAAAAATCGAAATGAAATAATAAGAGTAAGGTTAGAGATTTCAATTTAGTTCAAAGGAAATTTGCTAGATTACGGGTTTAGGGACCACCGCTCGAGCGGTGGTGGTCTACTCGAGCAAGCTATCTAGATAAGTTAGAAGATTCACGAGTCTTGGGGAAAATTTGGGAAAAATATATATATATAACTCTCTTATATGCTAACTCACGTGAGACCTTTAAACCTCATTCTTCTTCTCCCTTTCTCATCTCTCCTCTCTTCTTCTCTCTCAAGGAGAGAGTGTACCACCATACCCTCAAAACCCTAACCCTCTATTCTCAAATCTTAAAAATTTAGGCTTGATCAAGGGTGAGCAACGTGAAGATCAAGCTTAGCAACGTGAAGATCAAGCTTTGAGCAATGAGGTTGAAGATAAAGCCTTGAGGAAGCAAGAACTCCAACATCAAAACCTTATGAGGAAAGATTGAAAGGAATCTCTAGCTTTTGGGCAAATCTAAGGTAGGATCTAGATTCACTCATATGTTCTTGTTGATTTGGGTTGATATATTGCTTATATGGGTAAAAATAAAGTTGATTTCATGTGAGATTTGAATATTTAATAGGTGTGTGTGAGCATAATAGGGTTTTATGAAATCAGGGGTTTTGAGGAGTGATTTACCTTGATTTGTTGGAGATTTGTGGTATAAAGGGGAGTTTATGAGACTTTAAATTCAAGGTTTTGGGTTTAAAAATAGAAATGTGAAGCATAATTATGAAGGGAAGGTATTTTAGGATTTAGAACTCAAAACAGGGGAAAATTTGAGGTTTTCTCGGGTGCCAGCGCGCTCGAGCAGAGCCCTGTCCGCTTGAGCGGTCACATGGCAGAGAGTTGGGCATTCGAGTGCCCTATGTCCGCTCGAGCGAACTAACTGCACAGAGCCAACTTTTTTTGATCATATCTCTCTCGTTCAGACCCCGAATTAGGTCATTTTTGACATAAACTGAAGCTCCAAAAGTCCTCTTTTCAACAAGATTACTCTCACAAAAATATTCTTTTGTAGAAAAAGCCATGATTAAACTAGTGAGAGTATGTCAAATTATTTTAACCATTTTCATCCGTTTTTGGCCAATTGTTTATACAGAGGTTATTTTGATCATTATTGGGCTTTCTTACCAAATTTCTTATCCCTTGAGCTATTGATACACTTATATAACTATAGTTGGGTTGGAATATATGTTTGGACCAATTGGTTGGATTTTCTTCACCATGAATATGGGTTTTATATATGTATGTACATGATGTGTGTCTTCCTTTATAAAATGGCATGATTTAATTGCATCAACCATGTGTAGTCAGTACTTTGCAAGTTTGTTAAAAGATGCATGGGTTATGTGCATTTGAGTATTGAAGTATAGGATGCATTTAACTTGAAAGGAAAGATAAATACCAAAACAGAATATGGTTTGAAAATGAAATGAGAAATTTGAATTTGGAATTGAACATTTGGTGGAGATGATTGGGAGAGGACCTATTTGTGGGTTAGACTCCCAGATTGTGAAAATGAATGTAATGAACAATAATGAACTATATAGATTGATGTGGATTAAGTTGGGCTTGTATAGCTCCACGGTGAAAGACTGAAAACTTGCACAAGATGGGGACCACATCCTCACGGGTTAAGCCCAAAAATGTGGTGTTGTGTCGTGGTGAGTTATAGAGCTATCATTACCCAATGGCTTCACGTAGCCTATTGAAAATTAATAGGGGGAGTTTCTATAAACTGCACCCGACACCGGTTCATTAGATGTGATACGATTTTTATGAAAATTGAGAAATAACACACGCAATTAAGGTAATGGAAAACAAATGGATAAATACAGAAAAATTTACATGCGTGAGTGTGTGCGTAAAAAAGAATATATGACTTAGTGAAACGTGTATATTTATTTTGGTGACACCCATCACACCTCACAAATCATGCATTATATATGAGTTAATCCTTATCCTACGAGTTTCGGCACATGTATATATATATTAAACAATTTCAGGTTCCGAAGAGCGGGGTGACACCAATGCTATGGATGCTTTTGGGAAGGGCCAGTAGTTGGAGCTATAATTTCTTTTGTTTTTTTTTTGTACATAAAACTAAGAAAATTGATGTAATGAAAGTGATAATTTAATATTGAATATATGTTGCCACAAACATTTGTAGTAATCCTGGAAGTGTAATTTTGGAACTTAGTTCATTCAGTTAAATCCTTTGAATGTTTTGTACAAGATTTTCTTATGCTTTGAAGTATTATCTATGGCTATGGTTCATGTAAGATATGTTTTGTGGGTTAGCTCACGAACCTGGGATTTGGGACGTGACAAAATGGTATCAGAGCTCTAGGGTCGGATACTTAGGAGCCATGAAAAGTGAGGACAACCTTTATATGAGAATTGTTTGATGATATTACGCACCACTATATGGCATGGTTTGTGTGCTTGCATGGGATTGTGGTTGTATTATCTTACACATGTTATATGTTTATATGAGTATGAAGGTTGAGTCTTGGGGTGATGTGATGAGCCATTTGACGTCCGATCAACTACTTTGGGGTTCGAATAGAAAAGCATTTGGTTGGCGTTCTTTCTATGAGAAATCAAAATTAGTTGCCTGGATTGTCATGTTACTTTGAGGCTTTCCCTCAATATGTCTTTATGTGTTGGTGTGATTAAGTTTGAGTATGGTTAGCCATGTTTGCGCTTAAAATTGAAGCTATTCAGGAAAGGAGTATAGATATGTTTGTGAATTATGTATTGACGATCGTCTTCTCTTCGTATAGTGATGCCTCCTAGGCAAGAAAGAGGTAGAAGTCAGGGTCGCAGTTACGGCCGGGGGTGCGGGAGAGCGCCAATTCCTGAAGAAGGGGATATCAACTCCCTGTAGGAACTAGCTAGGGGTCTAAAAGTGAATCAACAGATACTAAATGCCTTGAGGACCTTAATTGGGGCTAATCAAGGGGGAGCCCGAGATACGGATGCTAGGGCTGCGGCAATGATGAGAGAATTTTAACGTTTGAATTCTCCTACCTGCTGGGGAACCTAACCCTCGAATGGCGACTGAATGGCTAAAGGTAATCACCTAGATATTAGATACGTTGCAGATAGTGGAAGACAACCTTAAGGTTGGTTTTGCAACCTTTCAACTACGGGGGGAGGCAAACGATTGGTGGGAGTTTGTTAATACGACGATGGATGGTACATTGGTAGCATTTACGATAGTATTCTTGGAAAAGTATTTTCCTGAGTCTATCCGAGACATGTTTCTATCGTTGATACAAGGAAATATGTCCATTTTGCAATATGAATCAAAGTTCACAAGCTTATCAAAGTTTGCGCCAAAAATGGGGTCAACGGAGGAATTGAAGGCTAAAAGGTTTGAAAGGGGTTTATGACCCATTATCCAAGAGAAAGTAGTGGGGTTTCGATTAAAGGTCTTCTCAGAGGTTGTTGAGACAACCATGGTAATAGAAAGTACTTTGGTAGACACTCGAAGGATTAAGGAGAATAGGCTACCATCGATGACTACGGCTACACAATCTGAGGGACGATCGTACAAGAAACAAAAACCAGAACAGGGTGATACTAGTTCGGCGCCGCAGAGATCTCATTAGACCCAACGCTTTGCGCCCACCCCATATGTGGCCTCAACGGCACATTTGGAACGGAGGGAATTTGCATGTTTTAATTGTGGGCAGCAAGGGCACCAGGTTAGAGAATATTCGCAGAGAAAGCAAGCACAAAGACAACAATAGAACTTGACATAGGGACAGCTACAGGAGAGGGGACCTATCCGATGTTTTCAATGTGGTCAAGAAGAGCATGTTAGACGTGAATGTCCACAAGGAAGAGCTAACCGAGAAACATCTAATACCCAACCTACTCAGCGGTAAACATATGACCAACCACCTCGGCAGACAGGGACACAAGCATTTCGAGCTCCTAGGAATGCTTCCTCGGCACAATTTGTACGTCAACCAATGGGTAGAGGACGGGGATAGACATTTGGATCTCAGGGAAGGGTCAATGCCATAGCAAAAATTGGTACCTCGTCAAATCTTAAAATGCGTGAGACTATAACCAGTACCCCTGTGATTAGAGGTACTTTACTAGTTTTCAATTCTTGGGCTCGTGTGTTATTTGATACTGGTGCATCACGTTCATTTATCTCATCTTTGTTTGTATCTACTTTGGGTTTACCTGTTGAGACGTCGAACGTTATTGTGAATGTCGAAACACCTATCAACAACAGTACAATGTTAAGGTATATATGTAAAGGGTGCAAAATAGTGATAGATGATCGTCATCTCGTGTTCGACTTTATTGTGCTAAAGATGTTGGGGTTTGATATTATTCTTGGAATAGATTGGTTAACTACATTTCGTGCGTTTATTGACTATGGTCGACGAAAGATTTCCTTGTGCACTCCAGAAGGAGATTCTTTCTTTTACGTGGGGGACAAAGATGACAATATAATGCCTCGACTAAGCGACGTGAGCAATTTACCTAATGTGCATACGATTCTTTCTATCCTCTTAACAAAGGATGATTCTTCAGTTCGAGGAGAGCTTCCTCCGATAGTGAGCGAGTTTCGTGATGTGTTTTTGAAAGAATTGTTTGAATTGTTGCCACACAGAGAAGTGGAATTTTCAATCGAGCTTATCCCAAGGACTGTTCCAATGTCTGTACCATCCAACCATTGTACTCCAGTGGAGTTAAGAGAATTGAAGATTCAGTTACATGAGTTACTAGATAAGGGCTTCATTTGCCCTTGTGTCTCGCCATGAGGAGCTCCGGCATTATTTGCTAAAAAAAAAGACGTCTCGCTGCAATTATGTATCGATTATCGAAAGTTGAATGAAGTTATAGTGAAGAATAAATATTCGATGCCTAGGATTGACGATCTATTCAACCAATTGAAGGGTTCTGCATGTTTTTCGAAGATTGATTTAAGATCGAGTTATTATCAACTAAGAGTTCGGGAGGATGACATACCTAAGACCTCATTTTGTACCCGTTACGGACACTATGAATTTTTAGTGATGCCCTTTGGTTTAACGAATGCCCCCGCAACTTTCATGGATTTGATGAATCGAGTTTTTCGACCCTACCTTGATCAATTTGTGGTGGTTTTTGTTGACAACATTTTGATTTATTCTCCGACCCAAGAAGTGCATGAGGAGCATTTAAGTGTGGCGCTTCAACTCTTAAGAGGGAACAAGCTTTATGCTAAGTATAAGAAATGTGAATTTTGGTTACTCGAAGTAAAATTTTTAGGACATGTTGTGTTGAAAGACGGAGTAACTGCTGATCCATCTAAAGTAGAGGCAGTGCTAGACTAGAAAAGACCACAGAGTGTGTTTGATATCAAAAGTTTCTTAGGCCTTGTAGGGTATTACCGTCGTTTTGTAAAAGATTTCTCTCGTTTAGCGTCACCCTTAACACGTCTCACTTGAAAGGGAGTTAAATTCACGTGGAATGATGCTTGTGAAGATGCTTTCCAAGAATTAAAGAATCGATTAACCAATGCGCCGATACTAATTATACATGAGAGGGGTCTTAGTTATGAAGTATATTGTGACGCATCTCATGAAGGGTTAGGTAGTGTTTTGATGCAGCAGGGTAAAGTTATGGCGTATGGATTGAGACAACTGAAAACTCATGAAAGGAACTATCCAACACATGATTTAAAGTTGGCAACAATTGTTTTTGCGTTGAAGACGTGGAGGCATTACCTTTATGGAGAGCAATTTGAAGTTTTCTTTGACCATAAGTGCCTCAAATACCTATTTTCGTAGAAAGATTTAAATTTGAGACAAAGAAGATGGATGGAATACCTGAGCGACTATGATTTTAGTTTGCAATATCACTCGGGCAAGGAGACCATTGTCGCAGATGCCCTCAGTCAAAAGTCTTTGAAGTCTTTAGCCCAGATCGCGATACGGGAATGAAAAATGTTGGAAGAGGTCAGAGAATTCGACTTTAATCTTGGTGGGGCCGAGGATCATGTTACTTTATCCACTATGGTCTCTCAACCTATGTTGATACACCGTGTCATGGAGGCCCAATAATTTGATGAAGAGGCACAAATGTATAGAGAAACATGTCACCAACAATGAAAACGCCGAAGGGTGGACTAATTTATCGAACCAAGGTTTGAGGTTTATGAGAAGACTATTTGTATCTGAGGCTTGTCCTGAAGAAGTACTATGAGATTTTCACTACTCTCGAGTTGCAGTGAATCCGGGAACTACAAAGATGTATCATGATCTTTGACGGTAATTTTAGTGGAAAGGTATGAAGAAGGATGTGGTTTTAGTTGTCGCTAAGTGTCTCACATGTCAACAAGTAAAAGTAGAACATCAACGGCCAACGGGCACGCTTCAACCATTACAAGTTTCATAATGGAAATGGGAACAAGTGACGATGGGCTTTGTCACGCCCCAAACTCCAGGGTCACGTAGAAGCCCACCAAAATACCATTTATGAAAATAAGAATTTCAGTTGAAAACCCATCAATCCAAAAATACAGCATTTGGATAAAAGAGTACCCAAGGTTCATTTCTCATAAACAGTAAGCACATAGTTCCATACATGCATAAAGTATATCGTCTCGCGACGTACAAAGCTCACCTTCAGAACCAACATCGCATGTAATAATACATGTCTCAAAACAACAGGAAAACTAATACAAGTCTTCCACCACCACGGGTATCTCTAGGTCAACTCCTCATGTTCGCCTATACCTGAAAATTTTTTTTAAGAAATCCCACTACGTGAGTCGAAGCTCAATAGAAACATATTATGAAACTGTAAAGTAAGATATGTAATCATATAGTATGAACTGACTCAACCACAAGAGTCTAAAAAGGGTTTTTTATCTTTAAAACCATGCATTGCAAACCGTGTAAATAACCTTCCACAGTTAAGGAAAAACAATAATAAAATAGTATTCTCCACTCGGGTCACACAGCCAAGAAAAATAAGATAAAATGAATCATATGTACCGACTCTGTCACACACAGGGACAAAGGCAACGACTATAAACTCATGTCCCTTACCTCAACCCAAGCCATAAAGCCGCTGGGTAATGATAAGTTATATACGGAGTCACAACAACGCAGCCACACACGGGGACAACTGGTTCATTACGGGCTAAAACCGAGGGAAAAAGCACCAATCTACTCTTTACAGACTAAAAACTGAGGGAAGAAGCACCCAAACCAAACACTGCCATGGTACATCTAAAGAATCATTTAAAACTAGTACGTAGCTCAACTACGAAAAACGCATAAAATAGTTATACAGTTATACATCAACATAAATAAAAAGATTTAAAATCCATCACCTATGGAGTTCAATAACATTTAAAATAATTTTCATCAAAACATTTTCAAAACTAAGACTCAACCCTAAGGGTTAGCTCCAAACCTCCAAAAAAAGCACGTTCCAAACCACCAAATCCTCCATTTTCAAAATCGCCTTTTGAAAATTATGAACATCCACAAGTCATACCATGTAATAAACCAAGAAAAGCACAAAACATACTTTTTACCGAAACATACAAGGTTTAAAAATAAAATATGACATTTGGCTAAAAATGGATGAAAAACGGTTAAGAAAGTTTAACATATCCTCACTATTTCGATCATAACTTTTTTTACAAAATGAATTGTATTGTGAGATTGGTGTCATTGGAAAGAAGACATCCGGGGATTCAGTTTGAGTACAAAAATGATCCAATTCCGAGACCAAATGAAAGAGATATGACTAAACGAAAAATAGCCCTGTGCAGCTAGTCTGCTCGAGTGGACGTCGGGCGCTCAAGCAAGAAGGCACCCGAGAAAAATCCAAATTTTCCCTATTTTGATTTCCAAGCCCTAAAACCAAATCTCTTCACTATTATACATCAAATTTCCATTTGCAAACCCAAGTCGAAGCCTCCAAACTCCCTTTTTACACCCTCGGACATATATAAGCCCAAAACTATGACAGAACCTCGAAAAAAATATTCAAATCCCGATTCCATCCAATCGAAATTAGCCAAAAATGATTTTTAAACCAAAACCCGGCTTAATGAAACATAAATCAAATTTTCATGTATTTTTAACCAGTAAAAAAATATATAATTGCACGTAGCACCCTTTAAAGACAACATAGTGTAGGATCCTACCTCGTTGAGTCAAAAACTCAATGCTTCAATCCACGTGCAAAATCAAATTGTGTCGGAACAAAATTTTATCCAGATGAAAGTATAGCCCACCACGAGGATACTAAGGATCCGCTGTCTGATCGTTGAAAACTGAGCCCCAAGCCCCCGAGAAGTTAGAGAGAAGGTAGAGAGAAAAGGAAAAAACTTAGTTGAGAAGTTTTGAAAATATCTAACGCGAGATATTTATAGCTTATGAAAATATTTTTTTTTGTTTGAAATTCGTGCCACAATGCCCAATGGCCTTGGGATCCAACTCAACATGCATTTCTAAGCCCGAACAAGCGTAAAACACATATATACATGCAGTTCTACGAAACATAAGCATAAATTCATCAACCCGCAGCTCGACCCAATCTAGAACATATGAAGGGTCAGGCTCATACCTCCGAAGCATAGAAACATGAAATATGCTGTGTACAGACGTCAATTGAGGTGGCAAAGCCAAATGATATGCTACCTCTCCAATCCGTTCAAGGATCTCAAACGGCCCGATAAAACGCGGTGATAGCTTCCTGCTGCGGCCAAACCTCATCAAGCCTCTGCGCGGCAAAACTTTCAAAAACATGTGATCTCCTACTACAAACTCCAAAGGCCTCCTCCTCCGGTCAGTATAACTCTTCTGGCGACTCTGAGCTGTCAGTAAACGCTGGCAAATCACAGCAATCTTCTCTGTCGTCTCCCGCCCCAAGTCGGGTCCCAAGACTGTGGTCTCTCCCACATCTGTCAACACACTGGTGACCTACACGGCCTACCATACAAAGCCTCATACGGAGTCATCCTAATACTGGACTAATAATTGTTGTTGTATGTAAACTCTACCAATGATAGATGATATTCCCAAGAACCCTGAAAATCGAGTACACATGCTCTCAGCATATCCTCTAAAATCTGTATGGTTCTCTCAGACTGGCCATCCGTCTGGGGGTGAAAAGCAGTGTTGAACATCAAGCTCATCCTCAAAGCCTCCTGAAGACTCTACCAAAAGCGCGATGTAAAGCGCAGGTCTCAGTCAGAAACAATAGACACAGGCACTCCGTGTAACCGGACTATCTCTCTGACATATAATCTACTCAATCTGTCCACCGAATCCTTCACATGGATGGGGAGAAAGTGTGCAGACTTCGTCAATCTATCAACCAGAACCCAAACAGCGTCGTGCCCCTTAGGTGATCTAGGAAGTCCCGACACGAAGTCCATCGCGATATTCTCCCACTTCCACTTTGATATCGATAATGGCTGTAATAATCCTACTAGCCTCTGATGGTCTGCCTTTATCTGCTGACAAGTAAGGCACCGAGAACCAAATTGATGTACATCTCTCTTCATTTCCATCCACCAGAACTGACGGCGCAGATCATGATACATTTTTGTGCCTCCAGGATGCACTATAAGGCGAGAATGATGATAATCATGTAATATATCAGCATGGCATGACTCTGGTATAAACAACCTCCCAGCCAATCTCAAACTCTGACCTAGACTCACAACCCATCCTGTAGTGTCCTCTTCATTAGAAACACGACCCGTATCATCTGAGCCTCCTGGTCCGTCTGTTGGACCTCTAGCACCGGTGCAACCAACGTAGGTCATGAAACTACAAAAAATAGAGTGGTACCCTTCTTTATCTACCCAAGACACAAATCAAACTCCCCAATCTCTCCAAGCATATCCCACACATGTATAGCCACAGAAGCTAACGAACCATGAGATCTCCTACTGAGAGCGTCTGCCACAACATTGGCCTTCCCTAGATGGTACTGCAAGTCAAATTCATAGTCATCCAACAACTCCATCCATCGTTGTTGGCGCAAGTTCAGGTCTTTTTGCGAAAACAAGTATTTCAAACTCTTTTGATCGGAAAAAACCTCAAAGTGCTCACCATAAAGATAGTGACGCCAGGTCTTCAAGGCAAAGATCACGGCTGCCAACTCCAAGTCATGTGTAGGATAGTTCTTCTCATGAATCTTCAACTGCCGAAATCCATAGGCCACAACCTTACCTTCCTGCATCAGAGCACAACCCAGACTGTCATGTGATGCATCGCAGTACACTATATACCCCAAGCCTCGCTCTTGAATAATCAACACTAGCGAACTAGCCAACCTCTTCTTCAACTCCTAGAATCGGATACTTGTTCTTCACTGTTACCTGATTCAGCTTTCAGTAGTCAATACACAATCGTAAGGTAATAGTACACAATTGTACTATTACCTTATTACACATTTTACGTAATCTGTTAAACCTAATACATGATAGAATTTTAATTTATTCTTTCTTGTTAGTTGTTTTAATATTTTATCATAATATTTTGATTACTTGTCATGCATTAAATATTCAATTGTAACAACGAAATAAATTTATTCTTATTCTTTGTTTTATTTTTATAAATAGTACAATATAAAAATCATAAAACTAATTTTTAAATAATTGTATCATAGTCGTACCCATATCCTACATTATTTTTTAATTTTACCGTATCATTATATCTATATTGTATTGTGTCTATATTCTATATCCATATATGTCCCTAGCCCACCATAAAAGAAAAGAAAGGTAGTCAATTCTAATGTTGCGCCAAGACTCTCCTTTAAATTAATTCCACATCGATGCACGTTAATTGATATCATTTGTTCATAAACTAAAAGTTAAATCAATTTAGCAACTAAGCCATTTTATCTTGGGTTGGGCTCCAGTTCGTTCATCTCATTCGGCTTGTGAACTCAATTGGAAAAAGCCTTGATGCGATGTCATTTTTATGTAACGTGAAATTATCATTTTATGTCAAGTACATTGTATTATTAGAGTGTATTATTAGGTCGATGTGCCATTTTCTTATATTTCAGCTTTCATTTTTTAAAGTAAGTAAATAGAGTCTCTCTTTTAAGCCTTTTATGTCTTGATAGTGAGTAGACAAAACACTCCTTTCTGCTGTTCATGATTTACTAATCATTTTTTTCATCAATTTGTAACTCAAACTTAAAAAATATGTGTTGTTTATTATATTATTTTTTTACTATTTCGATTGTCACGCTCCAAACATCCGGGTCACGTGAAAACCCACCAAAATACCCATTTTAGGAAAATAGGTTTCACAGTTGATAATCAAAAGATACAACGTTTGGATAAAAGTCCCCACAGTTCAACTCTCGTAAACTGAAAACATGCATCTCAGATATGAATAAATATATCGCCCAAAGGCGTACAAAACCAGCCTCAACAGGCATCACATGTATAAGTACATGTCTCAAAAAGGAAAAACTACAACAAGTCTTCTATCACCTCTGCAACTAGGTCAACTCATTATACTCACCTGAAAAGATTTTACAGCAAAAGTCCCACACCGTGAGCCGAAGCCCAATAGGAATATAGACAATAAAACTGTAAAGCAGGCTAGGCAATTACACACACACAGGCTCATCCACAGGAGCCAAAAAGGTTTTCTTTCCAAAATCAGAAATTTTTCATCAGACTATCACGAGTCTCAAAAAGGTTTTATCTCATAAACCTCACATTTTTCATCCTTCAAACTATGCATATCATCCTAACAGATATCATGCCACAGTTAAGGAAAAGCTGTAAATAAGATAGTAAGCTACACTCAGGCCACTCAACCGAGGAGAAAAGATGTAAATGAAATCTAATGTACCGACTCTGCCGTACCGACAAATGTAACAACTATAGACTCCTGTCCATTACCCTAATCCTGAGTCACTTAAGACCTGCTACGTAATGACAAGTTCTATACGGAGTAACAACGACAACGCCATTCACGGAGGCAACCAACTTCTTTACGAATTTCCCTGACCGATGGGAAAGCACCCAAATCACACACTTGTTTCTTTACAATTTTCACGACCGATGAACGAAACATAACCAAACCACGTTTACGGAGATTAATCCAAGGGATCGTAGCGAACCCACTCTGCGTATGTTTTTGGACTTATACCAAGGAGCAATAGAAGCCCAACTCAAATCACACTCTATCACGGTACATCTATGGATAACATTTTAAAAAAAATTCACTGTAACTCAACTACGAAAATCCGTAAAACAGTTTATACACCGCATGTATAAAAAGAGATCCAATCCATCAAAATGGAGATCTAAAACCATTTCCAACAAAACGTTTAAAGGGTGAGACTCAACCCCGCGGGTTAAGTCTAAACCTCCAAAAGCACGTTTTTCACCCGATTCACAAAACACCTCATTTTCAAATCTCCTTTTGAAAACTACGGATACCACGTACCCAGAACATGCATACAACCGAGAAAAAGGTGTAAAAATCAACTTTTACCAAAAAATCACGGTTTAAAACATGTAAACAACATTTCATGCATTTCTACCTGGTGAAAGTAAGTATAACTGCATATAGCACCCTCATAACAGTAGTAGATCTAGAATCCTACCTCGGAGAGTCAAGAACTCGACGTCTCAAAACTGAACGGCGTTAGAACGAGAATCTGACAGGATGGATGCGAAGCTCTCGGCCCTGGTAGCAAGGATCCACAAAGAGATCAACAACAAACCAAGCCCCGGGCCCTCAAAGCTAGAGAGAAGGAGGAGAAAATGGAAACTTAGGTCTTAAGAAAGCCTTTCCAAACACTCCAGCCCCTGAAACCTCTTATAAGCGCATCAAAAAGGCTGTTCAGTCGACTGAAAAGAGCACTTCAGTCGACGCTCTCTTCAGTCGACTGAAGCTTCTAGAAAAACGTGCATCACCTCAATTCAGTCGATCGAACTCCTTAAAACCAGCTCAGTCGACCGAACTAACCCCCTCAGTCGACTGAACCCTCGAGCAGAAGTCTACTGGTTTCTGTTATGGTTTCAAGGCTCAAAAACCAACCCAACCCACCTAACCAAGGTCTGGGAAAGCATAAAACACATTTACGCATGCTTTTCTACAACATTAAAGCATAAACCACGCATCAATGCTATCATATACCAGATTAAACATGTCATGCATTTAAACAACCTAAAAGATAAGGGTCAGGGTCTCACATCGATCCTTTGTGATTGTTTCTCTTTTGTTGTTAAAACTTGATATCTTCTTTGTGATTAAAAAATATATCCCCTGGAATAAACTCGTGTTATATATTCACATTCAAATTTCCTATCTTTCTCTTGAATTCTTTCACTATTTTTCTCTTATCGAGTCTTGTCATCCGGGAGTTCAAGTAAAAAATATTACACTCCTCTATCTCATTAATTTTGTAGCAATAGCTAATTACATTTAGCTCTGCCAGAAACATTCATACCCCCTTTTACTTACCTTTATCAGGCACGGTCATGTTTATTTTAGAGGCTAAAAAATCAGAAAATATGTTAACTATTTCTTTTAGTCCCCTTACTATCTCACCTCCCCCCTCATTTATCCCTCATGTAAAAAAAAAAGTAGAGACATAATTTTCAATCCAAATTATTAATGTCTGAACACAAACATAAAAAACAACATTCTTGCATATACAAAATATTTACAAAATATTGAGTCAACTTGTACTCGGTTAAGTTATACAAACAATAATACTATAATGATCATGTTTTAATGACTATATTTAAATTTCACAGAATACTTGAAAATAAATTATAAATTCATAAAATAACATAAATATTACATATAAAATACTTGTCATATAATACTCAAATATAGTCACCATTCCCCATGCTTGTGCCGTTGCCCCCATAATCTAAGACAAAATGCAGGGTTTTACTTCCTAGAAACAGTAAATAAAAACCTTTACAAAGCATAGTTTTAAAAAGCGGCCGTTACCGTTAAGTAACGCTGTTACGTAATAGTTTCGGTGGTTTCCGTTACCCGTTACAACCGATTTTTCAACGTGAAAAAAATTCACAAGTGTAACGGCTGTTACATCTTCTGTAACGACCGTAACAGTGATGTAATGGCCAAAACAGCACTGTTACCGTCGAAACAGTACCGTTACGGCTTATGTAACAGAATTTTCAATCGTGAATTTTTTAATTTTGTTTTTTCATGAATAAATCTCACGTTTTATATTATTTTCAACCTTAAATTATTTATAATAGTCCGACAAGCTAAATACTACTTGGTCGTTATGAGATTTGCCTCAAACTTCTTCATTGTTAAGTTTTGACTTCTCAATATGTTCATTCTTTTTCCAGTTTTGATGAGTTCTTTAAGATACATATTTGTTGAAAACTAAATAACCTGTTTGATTCAAGATGCATATTTCTTGAAGATCCACTGTTTATGAATTTGAATTTTTATGATGCTCAGCAATAGGTAGAAAATATATTGTTCAAATATTTTATTTTTAAGAAAATTGTTTAAGATCCATGCTTGTTGACAGCCACCTCCATAAAAATTAAATCTATACAAATTAAAATTCAAACAACAATATAAATTTTGGAATAGAAAATTCAAAATTAAAATTTAATTAACAAACAAATATTATGCTTTAATATATACAATAGTTTATAGTTATTAAAAATTTAATGACATTTTAGTTGTGCATTATGAATTTATAATACATAAATTCATTAATTACTACAAAAAAATAATTAAACTGTTAATTCTAACTAGATTATATAGTAAAAAGGTTAAGACATATATTGAATTATATTTAGAAAGTAAATAAAATTCATCAAAAAATTATTTTAAACTTCAATAAATATATTTATAAAATAAAAAGATGTAAATCAGTTATTTTTTATTGAGTTGTGTAAAAAATTAAAAAAACAATTCACGATTACAGGTACTGCTATCGTTACGCTATGGCCGTTACGTCCCAAAATTGTGTCACTATTACCATTACCGTAATACCGACCGCTACTACTATTTAAAAATATGTTACAAAGCTTTCATCCTATTTTGATGCCAATGGTGTTCTACCAATAAAAAAACTAAATAATAGATTTTTGGAGCCATCCTCCTTTCCAGGATTATGAGACAAGAGACGTGCAGATTTTGAAAAGCTCAAATGATTAATACATCAAAAAATAAAATGTAATTTGATGCAACTGGGCATCAAACCTGTACCATAATCATTTGTCATGGTAGTTTATGACCTCTTCTTATCTAATTCCCTTTAATAATAGTATGCATTGGTATATATATACACTAGGTTTGGCACATGTAATGCACATGTTAAATATCAATAATTAATAAATTAAATAATTATTTATTTATATAATAATTTATCATCAAACACATAAATGGATACTAATTTTGTATGAAAATTCGAATATTATTTTTAGCTGAAAAGAATCTTCACTATCTAAAACATATCAATAAACAAGGTACATAACATATTACAGCCATAAATAAATTTTATATTCAACAAAAAGTTTTGATTTTCATAATTTTAAGCTAAGGAATACTTTTCTTCTGTGTCAACTTCACATAATGATGTATTTTATATGAGTGAGCTCATTCATCTATTTTTTTTTTGTAAATTAAATTGCTCTTGAAAGTATAATAAGTTGAAATTACAATATCAAACTGTCATTTTTTTTTAAGTTTTTTAAAGGGTTTTTGCTTATTTCTAAATGAGTATTGCAAGAAAATTCTTGCTCATTTTCAACTATATTCGTATAAAACCTACATTAAATATTAATTTTTTGTATTGTTAATAACACTATAATAAAAAATTAATGATATAATTAATAATATTGATATATTATTGTTGTGTTGTAACATCAACTTTTTAGCACATAACACAAGCAAATGTGTTACCAAAATTTTAAAATATTTTCTTAAGATTCCAAGCATATGCCAACATTGGTCTTATGCCAACATACTCCCGATTTAAGCTTTTGTGCATAAGTTCACATACTTTTGTAATAAATTTATTTCCGTAGATAAATATCATTTTGTTAGGTAGATTAATTCATCTATAGTGACGTAAATAGTATGTTAAAACAAAAGTTTCATACCATATGACCAGATTCTATGATATCTATGATGGTACTCAATTTAACAGTAAAAATGATTTCGTTATTTTTGCATAAATTTTACATAAGTTAATGTTTTTTTAATTTATTTTCCAAAAATTCTAAAAGAACCACGGTAACACATGTTGAATGCACATAAACAATTAGCACATTAAAAGAAAATATGAATGAAATATTATATGAGAGAGTATTATATTTGTTGTTCATCATAATTTTATATATCTCCCCTCTGGCATATCTAGAGAGATGAAGAGTTTTTTAAATAGAGTAGTAAAAAATAAATTTTTTAAAGCTAGCTAAAATCTATAGCAAAATATTAGAATACACATTCATACATTTCATTGTTGACTTCAAGTTTTTGATTCTTAGCAAGTAGGGAAAAAAATATAAAGTGTGAAAGGGAAACGATAACCATAATCAATTTTTTGCGGGTGAAATGATTTTTTGGAAGCGAGAATAAGAAAATTTGAAAGCATACACATCTTATTCGGTAACAGAAACTCAGGAAATGATGGAACAAATTATGAAATTTTACATGTATTTGATTTAGTTTCTTTTATAATTTCCTTTTAACAAATTTTAGTGAATTTTTTCATAATTAACTTAATGAATGTACATTCAAGATTTCTCACTTCATAAGAAATTAAAAAGTAAATAATTCTAACTAAGAAATTAAAAAATACAATTACGACGAGAAAAGACAACTTAACAGGTAGCTATTCTTGTGGGCATTTTTGCCTTCAATTATTTTTTAAAAATTTTAGCCTGAATAAGTATGTACTTTTAAATTACTTAAAAACTAATAAAGTAATAAAATTAAATTAAGAAATAAAAGAAAACCGAAAAAATGACAAAAGGTGAAAGTGCCCAAAAAAAACAATTGAGTTAAAGCTATAATGATGACAATAAGTCATAATTGAGCGGTACAACACTAAAAGCCATTAATTATATATATGATTTCAAAGTGCACTGGATGTCCCTTTCGATGGTGTGTTGCACGTGATACTTCCACGCGTGGTGCGTGTTGCTCCCTCAGCTCTTCATAGGCGTGGTTGCCTCGGCTTGCCATGGAGGTGATCTTAGTAGAAGTTCCCACAGACAACGCTAGATTGTAGAGGATTAAAATAAGGATCTACTGTTCCTGTTTAGACTGGGTTGTCACGCCCCAAGCTAGATTGTCACGCCCCAAACTCCGGTCACGTGAAACACCCATAACAAACCAAACATGATACCCAACACGAGAATACACTCTCAATATAAATCATACATGCATTGTATATACACGCTAAACAGCAACATTACACGGCTCCAACACTCGAAAAACATGTTATAAGCATACATGTAAAAAGCTAACAAAAAGGAAGAGTACAGCTCTTCCACCTCTCCCGCACCTCCTGATCAACCTGCGTAACCGGTACCTGAAGAAAAACAAATCCCACACCGTGAGCCAAGGTTCAGCAGATTCTAAATACCATGTGAAGTATAAGCTAAACATGCTAGAAAAGCGAGGTGCAGTTTTTGACTCTCTTTCAAGCCATTAAAAATAATTTCACATGCAAGGAAAAGCGAGGATAAAAACATGTTTTTGTTTTACTCATCAGAGCCTTGAAAACGATTTTAGTATTACGACTCCCGCAGGCCATTAATACAGTTTTAAGAAAATTAGTCTATCCGTCCCAATATGCAGTACATGCAATCCATGAAACACACACACACACACGCGTGCCTCGTCCGGACCTCATTTCAGCCGACAGAGCGCATTCACCGGCTTTGCAGCCTACCTCATACATCGACTTTCGCAGCCTACCTCATACACCCACACACGCATACATGCATCATCAACCAAGATTTACATGTACTGGATCACAGATTCATCTAATCCATTTCATACACATATATAAATCTAAACCAGAATTTAAAGCATACAACCATGTATCAACCCGATGTTCCACAAATCACGTCACATGCCCATAAAATTCTAGGTTTTAAAGCATAACCCACATTACACATAACGATATCACCTTATGTAATTCACTTACATATTTTGTACATAAGTAAACAGTTATAAATGCACATAACCATGTATAACAATACATCACGACGCCACCCACCAAAACAAATCGACATCCGCTCACGGGATAACCCACACGACCACCACTGGCCCTAAACACTCCCAACACGGTCATCATTAACCCACGACGCTCACCTGCGCCAACACAAACCGACATCCACACACAGGGACAACCAAGCCTAACCCAAAAGCCAACACCAACCCCTCACACCACGAGGTTACAAACACCACCTTTCTCCTTAAAAGGATCAAGAGCTCAAACACACTCCTGACACAACCACGATGCACACAACCATGCCACAATACCAAAAAGCAACCACACACGTCACACCCGAGGACGACACTCAAACATACACCCGACGCCACGACACGACCCCCATAACCACCACACAACCAACCAAACCCCAAAAAGAATTCACAGGTATTTGAATCAAGTAATTCCTATAAATTAATCAATTGAATACCATAGGACACCAATCGAAAACCAGAGAATCAACCCAAAATCACAAACCAATAGCCCACAACTTCAGTCGACCGAATCCCACCTCCAGTCGACTGAACACCCTACTGGAAAACTACAAAATGCCAAAACACACGGTTCAGTCCACCGAACCCCTCAGTTCAGTCGATCGAACCCAAGATCCAAGCTTCAGTTGACCGAACCCCATGGTTCAGTCGACCGAACCTCGGCAGAACCTGATTTCGAGCTACGGATTTCTACATCCAAACCCCAAACCGAAGCCTCCGAACTCCTATCCAACACCCGTGAACACCCATACGCCTAGGCCTAACACCGAGACCACAAAAGAAACTCCCCACACCCGATTCCATCCACAGAAATCGCCAAAAATGACTTTTAAGCATAAAATATAACTTTAAAACAAACGTAGATCTACAACAATCTACCCGTTAAAAATACTCACGTTTACCCATAGCACCCTTATACAGCAGTAGGGTCTAAAATCCTACCTCGCTGAGTTCAAAACTTGACGTCTCGAACCACGTGCAAAATTGAGCTTCACCGAAATTAAAATCTGACCGGATGGTTGCGTAGCCCACCACGCCAATAGTAAGGATCCGCTGTTGGATCCCTAAAAATCGAGCCTCGGGCTCCCGAGAACTTAGAGAGAGGGTAGAGAGAAAATGAAAAACTTATTGGAGAAGTTTTGAAAAATATCTTTATGAAAATATCTAATTCCAGATATTTATAGGTCTCCAAAATATATATTTTTTTTTTTTTTAAATTTTCAAAATTCACGCCGTAACACCCCACGGCCCCCAGAATCTTCCCCACATGCATCTCTACCTTCAAACATGCATCAAAAGCATATAAAATATGCTGCAACGAAAACACATAACGCGCGTCGAAAAATGCCGAAAAAGAAAACGGGTCAGG
>JAULJZ010161764.1:0-26630 GCA_032270985.1 Heliamphora pulchella
AAAATGCAATACATGCAATCCATGAACACGTGCCTCTTCAGGATCTCGTTTCAGCCTTCAGATATCGCACACACACCAACACCCGTGCCTCATTAGGATCTCGTTTCAATCCGTCAGATATCGCACATACTGGCTTTCGCAGCCTATCTCAGACATCGGCTTTCGCAGCCTGTCTCAGACATCGACTTTCGCAGCCTGTCTCGTTCACCCACACACGCACACGTGCAACATCAACCAGGATTTACATATACCAAATCACAAATTCAACTAATCCATTTCATACACATATACAACCTAAACCAGGATTTAAAGCATATAACCATGTATCAACACGACATTCCACAAACCACATCACATGCTTATAAAACTCTAGGTTTTAAAGCATAAACCACGTTTCACATAACAATATCATCTATGTAATTCACTTACATATTCCGTACATAAGTAAACAGTTATAAATATGCACATAACCATATAAAGCCACGTCACGACACCACCTGCCATGTAACCCGACATCCATACATGGAGACAACCCACATGACCACCGCTGGCCTAAACACTACCAACACGGCCATCACAGACCCACGACGCTCACCTGCGCCAACACAACCCAACATCAACCCACGCACCTAACCATGCACCAACAAATCGCATCTACCATGCACATCACCCACGAGGGCAATACTCAAACGCACACCCGAGGCCACGACACGACCCCCGAAGCCATAACACCACCAACTGAACCCCCAAAGGGACCCAAAGGTATTTGAATTGACTAATTCCCATAAATCAATCAATTGAATACCAAAGGACACCAATTGGAAACTAAAACCCAAGCACCGAACCATCACACCACCAACCAAACCCCAAAAGGAATCCACAAGTATTTAAATCAAGTAATTCCCTTTAAATTAATCAATCGGATACCTTAGGACACCAATCGGAAACCAAGGAACCAACCCAAAACCACCAACCAAATAGCCCAGAATTCAGTCGACTGGACCCAACCCCCAGTCGACTGAAAAATCCACTGGAAACTGCCAAAACGCCCAGAAGCATGTCCAGTCGACTGACCCTCGAGGTCTAGTTGATTGAACCTCAAGAACACCAATCCAGTTGACTGAACATATGAGTCCAGTCAACTGAACCTACCCAGAAACTGATTCCGAGCTACGATTTCAACCTCCAAACCTCCAATCGAAGCCTCGAAACTCCCTTTTAACATCCTCAAACATACACACACCCACGCCTAACACCAAGGCCACTACAGAAACACCCGATACCCGATTATATCCACTAGAACCAACAAAAACCCGTTTTTAACCCAAAAACCAACTTTGATATAAAATCAGATCTACTGAGATTTAACCGGTAAAAACACCCACGTTTACCCATAGCACCCTTATACAACAGTAGGGTCTAGAATCCTACCTCGAAGAGTTTGAGGTTCGACACCTCGAACCACGTGTAAAATCGAGTTTTGCCAAAATTAAAATATGACCGGATGGTTGCGTAGCCCTCGACGCCAAAACCACGGATCCGATGTTGGATCGCTGGAAACTGAGCCCCGGGCCCCAGAGAACTTAGAGAGAAGGCAGAGAGAAAACAAAAAACTAACTGGAGAAGTTTTAGAAAATATTTTCATAAAAATATCTAACTCCAGATATTTATAGGCCTCCAAAATATCTTTTTTTTAAAAAAAAATTTCGAGATTTGCGCCACAACGGCCCACAGCCCCGAGAACCTACTCCGCGTGCATATCTAAGCCCGATCATGCATCAAAAATAGTAAAAACATGCTGTAACGAAAACACATAACGCGCGTCCAAAAATGTCGAAAAAAAAGAACGGGTCAGGGTCTCACATCACTCATGTCGCATGCCCAAAATCAGTCATACACTGAACTGATAATAAAATAAATAGAAACAATTTGACAGATAATTTTCACCATAAAATTTTAAAAATACTATTTAATCATTTCTTTTCTTGTCTATTTTTAGAAATTATTGCATTTGAACATGTTTACAACAAATTAATTTAATATTCAAGTACGAATCAAGAAACATTTTTCTCAATACAAAGCAAAAGAACTAATGCCAGAACCTAAAATTATGTAGAGAGACCCGATTAACACAAGAGGGGAGGATGAATAGGTTATTTCTTGGACAATTTAAAATTAAAAAGATTATTTAGCTTTGAAAAATAAATAACCAACATCCATGAGAGAATGACACAAAATATAACGTAGAAACTCTTGGGTAGAACCAGGGATGAAAACCACGACACCAACACACAAAGTACTTTCACTATGGATCAAAAAGTACAAGCTAAAAAAATAAAGGAATTACACCCGTTACCCAAACGACGACCTAACTTTTTTGCTTGAGACGGCTCCCCGAGCTCCTTCTTGATTCTATAGATTCAAGTTGCTTCAACTTCCCGATCTATGTAACCCGACGGCTAAAATATGATCCCAGCAAGTTTTAAGTGATGATGAATGACCAAAAGGGTAGAAAGATTAATGTGTAAGTGAATAATACAATCTAGGTTATGAGTACACTTCAAAGAGATGAAATACACCTAAATTGCTACAAGTGAGTAGACAAACGATTGACAAGATGGATGAAAGTCAAAGGGGTCAAATTTATCAATCAAAACTCTTAAAATTCTTTTTGGTAACCCTAAAATGAGAAAAAGAAAAAGCTTATATACTACTAGGGTTCAGGACAAAAAGGTGGCAGAAAAACTGGTTTAGGGTGCTTGAGCGCCTTGCGAGCACGTGCGAGCGCATGAGCACTCGAGCCCACCACAGGCGCTTAGCGAGCGCCATAAAGGTGTTTTAACCTAGGTTGACCACCAAGCACTCGAGCGCTGCTCAAGCGCATTCAAGCGCAAGTTGAAGTGATCGAGCTCCTAACGAGCACTTGGTAAGGGCTTCAAAGCGCTCAAGCGCCCAAACATCACATAGCTAGCGCACCCTACTGGAGTTGCCAAAGAAAACCTCAACAAAGACAAAGCGCTTGAGCACCTAACCAGCGCACTACTAGCGCCAAGACAGTGCTTGAGCGCCCAAAGGGCGCCTAGCGAGAGGTGTCCATTGAACCAAAGGGGCAACCTAGATGTCCAGCACTCGAGCACCTGGAAAGTGCTCAATGAGCGCTAAGACAGCGCTCGAGAGGCCTCGAGCGCCTCTTAAGCGTACTGCGAGTGCGAAAGAGAAAAAGGCTTAAAAAGATGCAGAATGAAGTGGTATGCAACAAGATGATGAAAATGTAAAGCGTCCCAGCCCAAATTAAACTATTACTAGCGAACCTAAAGAAACAAATAATACATATACTTGGTGGTTTTGTCTAGACACTCGAAAATTGCCAATTATATTTATGATCTCCCCCTTTGGCATTTCCAGGACAAAACCCCAACACAACAAAACAATACAGGGAAACAACCAAAAGAAAGAAAGAAAGACATCCTAAACTATCTTTACTGACGGCAGGCTATACATGATGAGAATTACGCTTTCAAACCTGATACGCAAGATGTTAGGTACCAATGAGAAACAAATGTGTGTGTGTGTGTGTGTGTGTGTGTGTATATATATATATAACCAGATAAATGAACATGAATCATCTGACAAGTGAATATCATATATTCATTTGATTTTGCATAACCAAGGAATTTGAATCCCTTCATTGATAATAACAAAGTTGGATACATCATACTAACAAGGTTTAGTACATCATGTGTAAACATCCAATAGTTTTAAGAAACCCAAAACCCAAAAACAATACAGCATGAACCAAAACCCCAAAAAGAAAGTGCTACAACTACTATATACAACTACTACATCTTTCCCTTTTTGGCCGAGAAGACCAAAGAGGGCTAAGAACCGGAAGACCAGCGCCGTCGTCATCCTCACGTGCCAGGTTTGGATAGTCATCCTCGATATGTTGGTGGAGCCACTGCACGTGGATCTAAAGAGAGGCAACATGGGAGCCAAGGTCAATTATGCGGTTCTGCAGAAGATCCTGACTAAAAGCAAACTAGCTACGCATGAGCTCCTAGCCAGAGTAGAGATCCCAGATACTAGCATCGAGGGAGTCGAAGCGGGTATCGAACCGCTGAAGATGAGCCAAAATGGTGATGTAAGCATCGCCACAAGCAGAAGGTCCCAAGGAAGAAGAAGGACCAGTAGAGGTAGAGAAAGAAGGCAGAGGAATAGGAAGAGGATCAGAAGCAGTCGAGGTCGAAGGAGAGAAGATGCTGGGGAAGACAGGCTAAATCGGCGAATACTTAGGATCCAAGTAAAGATGAATAGGTAGAATGTCGGGATCCGCGGAGATATGTGCATTGCTCAAGTTCTCTGACTGAGCGGAGAGGTCGCCTTTCGGATAAATCGAAGGCTCAAAAGGATAGGAAAGAATGGAACAGATATTGTAAAGACGGTTGATGAGGGAGCAAAAAGGGAGGCCTGTAGTGCCCTAAGGTTAGTGGGCATAGCTGGTGATCTGAAACTAGATATGCTAGAGAAGGTCATAAGAAAAACCACGCCCAATAGTGTACAAAAGCTCAGACATCTCGAACGAGCGGGATGTCAGAGGTATGGCTGGTGTGGTCGATAATGGAGGCAACAATTTTGTTCAGGGCTCGATAGGGAGGAGTGAGATGAGCCTGTTTGAGGATTGGTTTATAGCAATGAGTGCCACCGGTGAGCTCCTAGGTGACCTCACGGCGAATCGGGGCCACCGCCTCATCAAAAGGAAATTGGAGGTTCGGAACAAACGAAGCCCCCATAAGGGTCGCAACGTGCTCAACAGTGAGGATAAACTTGTGAGACCCAGTTTCGTTTCTTTTTCAATATGTATATTCGACGTGCTCGTTTATGTTTCCTTGTTGTTAAACAACATGTCTAGTATATGTGTTATACGTGTTCTGCATGCGGGGGTTTGGCTTGGTCTTCCTTCTTTGGTTTTTCTCCTAGCGTTGACCACTTGAGCGGTGGGTGTGCGCTCGAGCGAGCTGGTGGAAGAGCGTGGGTTGGTGAAATGACCGCTCAAGCGGTGGTCGTCCGCTCGAGCGGTGGTGTGGCAGATATGTATTCGGTAGGGGTCCGCTCGAGCGGTGCTTGGGCGCTCGGGTGGTAGAGGCCTGGCGTAAAAATCTATAAAACCTACAAAAAGTATCTTTTGAGTCACAAAATATCTTTTCAAACCTATCTCTCTCTTCTCTTCTCTACCTTCTCTCTAGCTTCTCAGGGGCTCGGGGTTCGATTTTCAACTATCCAATAGTGGATCCTTACTATTGGCACGGTGGGCTACCCATTCATCCGGATAGAATTTCATTCCAGTGAAGTTTGGTTTTGCATGTAGATCGAGTCGTCGAGTTTTTGACTAAACGAGATATAATCCTAGACTCTCATGTCTTCTAAGGGTGTTACGTGTAATCGTGTGTATTTTTACCGGTTAAAAATGCATGAAAAATCGATTTATGTTTCAAAACAACCAATTTTTGGTTTAAAAGAGGGTTTTGTGTTGTTTTGGTTGGATGGAATTGGGTTTTGAGGTTTTTTGTTCGGTGGTTCTTGATGTTTTGGGCTCGTGTATGTCTGCGGGTGTTAAAAATATGCGAATTGGTAAGGTTATGTGTGTTTTGAACCATCATAGTGAGTGTTTGAGAGTTTGGGGCTTAGAAATAAAAAACAGGGGAGAATCTGGGTTTTTCTCGGATGGTAGCTCGCTTGAGCGCCCGATGTCCGCTCGAGCAGACTAGCTGCGCAGGGCCATTTATTTTGGTCATATCTCCCTCATCCAGACTCGAAATTTGGTCATTCTTGTACTCATATTGAAGCCCCAAAAGTCTTCTTTCCAATGAAACCTCTCTCTCAATAAAATTTATTTTGTAGAAAAAGTTATGAACAAAATAGTGAGGGTGTGTCAAAATTTCTTAATAGTTTTTTACCCATTTTTGGCCGAATGCTTTAGAGAAGGTTATCTTTCATCATTTTTGGAACTTTTTATCAAATTTCTTGTTCCTTGGAGTGTCTGGTTATTTGGTGGTTGGGTCCTGGGTTTCCAATTGATTTTCAATGGTATTCGGTTGATTGATATATGGGATTAGTCGACTGAAATACTATTGGATTCTATTTGGGGTTCTGTTGGTTGTGTTATGGTTTCGAGGACCGTATCATGGTTTCGGATGTTTGGTTTGGGTGTTGTCCTCGAGGGCGATGTGCATGGGTAGATGCGAGAGGTCGTGGCATGGTTGTGTGCGTGGTGGTTATGTGTGGGACGTGTGGGTCTGTTATTCGCTTTAAAGGTAGGGTTTTTGGTGAGAACCACTTTGTGGGAGGTTTAGGTGTTGGCCTCCGGGTTAGGTGTTGTTTTTTTGTATTGTTGGTTGTCCCAGCGTGTGGACGGGTTGTTCTGGTATTTGGATGACGGGTTGTGTAGCGTTGTTATGTGGGATATCGTGGATATACGTGCTATGTGCTTATAAAACAGTTATTAGTTTTATTCATGCATATGTGAATTCAGTGTTATCTCGTAGGATGCGGTTTTATCTCGTGGTTGGCGGTTTTATCCCGTGGTATAATCGTGGTCGGCAGTTTCATCATGTGGCTTGCGGTGTTATCTAGTGCTATACGATTTTATCCGTTGGTATGCGGTCTTATCCCGTGGCATGTGATTTTATCCCGTGGTATAGGCATGGGTAAGGATGTCTATTGTGTATAGATCTGTATCTATGTGATAGAACTGTTGTTGCGGCATCTGAGAGCCAGTTATATGCACTGTGTTGCATTAGACGGGGGCTGCGTTCTTTTAGTGAAAGCCTTAAAGGATACATGGATTGCATGTAATGCATATCGGGACGGATAAACCAATTTTAAACTATTGTTTATGGCCTGAGGGAGTCGTAACAGAAAAGAATCGTTTTCACGGCTCGTGTAAGTCAAAAATGGTTTTTGTCCTCGCTTTCCTGTTGTTTGTGAAAATTGTTTTAATGGTTTGAATGAGAGTCAAAAATTGCACCTCGTATTCCTAGCATGTTTAGTTTATATTGCATGCTTGTCTACTTTCTGCTGAGCTTTAGCTCACGATGTGGAATTTGAAATATTTTCAGGTACCGATCACGCAGGTTGATCCGGGGTTGTAGGAGAGGTAGAACATCTATAGTCTTTTTTTTTGTCCTTTCTGTATCATATATGTTTACATGTTTTTTCAGTGTTAAAACCGTGTAATGTAAATCTTTTAGCGATTATATACAATGCATGTATGTTTTAGATTGAGAGTGTATTCTCGGGTTTGCTGTTATGTTTGGTTGTTTGTGGGTGTTTCACGTGACCTGGAGTTTGGGGGGTGACAAAACTGCCAACCCCTAATACAAGACATGAGGGTATATGTGTTGAAAGAAATATTGGTGGTGTTGGCATAAAATTTTTAAACCATCTCAGAAAACACAACCCTGTGGCCCTGGTACGCCTTATTCCAGCCATGCGCGGTGAACTGGGCAGCGAGACCGTTATCCACGAAGGTGTGGTTATGGACGGTCCGCTCAATCAGTACACCTCGATTGGCTAGAGCAGCGTATTTCTTTTTGGCCCTGGTGAAGATAAACGAATCATACCCAAGATAGCTTGGGCGTTTCTACCCACGGGACTTACTCTCAGAAGGCTCGCCGACCAAGAAGAAAATAACCCCATAACAAGAAAGGATAAAGCAACAAAAAAGAAAAATCGAGGAAAGAGAAGAGAGAGAGAGAAAAAAGAAGGAAAAGAGAGAGAAGGAGGAATACCCATGTGAGAAGCGACGAGAAGCTGAGAAGATGGTGGATCGCCGAAAAAAGCTACTAAAAAAGAGTCGTCGAAAAAAGTTTTCGGAAAGAGTCGCCGAAAAAAGCTGCCAGAAAAGAGTCATCGAAACAAGTAGAGAAATGTTGGAGAAAGTCTAGAGAGAGAAAGGGAGAGGGAGACATGAGAGTATAGGAGAGGGGCCCACAACTTTCTAAAGAACATGGGTAATGGCGCTTGAGTGCTCCACGAGCGCGTATTAGCGCCTGGGCGCTCAAGCTCCCAGCGAGTGCATATTGGCGTAAAAGCGCTTGAGCGCACAATGAGCGCCAATTAGAGCTCGAGCGCTCAATGAGCTGTGGCGCCAGGATTTGGGGTTTTTGTAGAATTCAAAAATAAGGGATTTCAAGAAATATTTAGAAAATATTTTAACACAATGAAAACCAAGTTTTGAAAACCCATTTTTGTTGAAAATGGAGTCGCCACTTGATTTTTGAGAAAAACTAAGAAAAACAAAAATGAGCTACTGATCTTTAAAATGTAAACCAGAGAAAATGGGTATGGGGGTTAAGGTACGAATCGGGGAAGGTGTTAGGCACCTTGTTCGCCCAACCGTAAGGTTGACCTCTATTAATCATCATTGGTTCTTAATAAGATTTCTTAAAATGCATACAAAAACAAAAAATGAAAGTGAAGAAAGAACATACAAAATTAAATAAAGAAAATACGTAGCATATGTATATAGAACACCAAAACAAAACAAGTAAGAAAAGAAAATCTTAAGTCTTACGGCATGTAATTTCTAGCTAAAAGAGACATGAAGCAAATCCACATACAATATCATCAAAACAACCTAAACTAGCACGATTCAAATAGAAGAACAAAAAATATGCTAAATTCAAACTATACTAACAAAAACAAATATGAATTTTCTAACAAGATTATCAAGTAATTAAAATAACCTAAATTAAAGCATACTTGAAAACTAATCATACTAAATATGCATTTTATCAAATAGCCTAAAATTACACTAACACGATTTTTAATAAAAATAATTAAAGCGTGCTTTCTAAATGGTAACTATCAAGTTAGTTATTAACTAAAAACAAAACAAAATAAAATAAAAGAAATACCATTGAAAAGATTCTGTGGATTTTAAAGTTAAACAAAATAAAAGAAAAGAAAAATAAAAAGAATACTATTAAAGGAAAATTAAACTAATATGAAAAGATTTTGTGAATAAAAGAAAAGAAAAATAAAAGGGATATTATTAGAGAAAAATTAAACTAACATTAAAAGATTTTGTAAATTTTAATGTTAAACAAAATAAAAGAAAAGAAAAAATAAAAGAAATACAATTAGAAATGCTATAAACTAAAGATAATGTACTAAAACATAAACTATTATGTAATAGCATAACAACTATCTAATTAGAAAATATGGATATAGTATTGACAACTACAACCATATAAATGTAAGTGTATTGATTATCACAATAACAACATCGAAAGTTGTAATTGCCAAATAAGTTACCACTACTTTTAAAAAAATTCAAGAGTAACAATGTACTAAGTGTGCAATGTGAACAAAATAACAACTAAGAAATCAATAAGAAGTATCCAAACTACTGCACATTAATTTCATGTTTACAATTCCACAAATGAAATGGTAAACTAAATCAATTATACATGTTAATAAACATGAGAATTGAAATTGAACTTAACCCGGCCTCTCCAAAGGATAGAAAGTGGATAGAGAAAGGCCAGGGATCTAAACAGAATACCTAGATCACAAATGAATTCTCAACTCGGGGAATGATGATCGGCAGCCCAATCCTCAAGCATCGATCCAATACAAGTGTAGGTAAGTCATGGTTTCAGTATTGATGGTCAATCTCTCGATACTTCGGCAGGGTTTTGACGTCGGGGCTCGTACCCTCTCGATACTTCGATAGAGTACCTCTCACTCTATATTCTCTTCTTTTTTTTGAAAATGTACCAGGGGTACGGTATTTATAAAATTATTCAACTAATGAAATGTTGACACGATTTGGGACATGCTAGGCCATTTGGAGTTGCCGATCACCGAGTTTGGAGTGGGCGGTCGCCACAAAAGTCAAGCTTCCAAGGGTTTCTTATAGCGGTCGCCACAATGAAGTTGGCGACCCCAAGGTTCAGATACGGCGGTCGCCATTTTGGCTAGGGTTTTCAAGAGGTTCTTGTGTAAGTTACCACAATCAAAATTAGTGGTCCCACAGTTCAAGTTGGTGGTTCAAGGTGATTTCATTGATTTAAAGGTTTTGGTCATTGAGTTCAAATCACTAAGTTTGGATCACTTCCAGAGGATTGTTCAAAAGCACCATTTCACTTGATTTTATCATCGGATTCATCCGCATCAACCTAAGATTGGCGAGGTCAAATTAGGGTGTCCACAGTTATCCCTCTTTGATATAACTTGCATAGCAACGCGTGATACAAGTTATATCAAAGATCTAAAGACAACATCTATTTGACCGAGCCGTCAGTCTTATATCACAAACACACAAGTATGCATATGATGTTGGTCGTACTCGAATTTCCATCAAGCTGCCTACATAACTCTTTGCTAGGGATCAGACCAAAACGTAGTTCCTAGGACAAATGCACAAATGCAAGATGCAGATGCTAACATGGTGCAAACACTAGTATGATTAAACAATTCCTATAGATCGAGTCAAGATCTCAAGGGAGCACAAACAATCAAGCAAGTCAAAGATTGAGTCAAGATCTAAGAAACTCGGCTGGGGATAAAATAATTAAAAAGATCGAATCAAGATCCTAAAAATTATTTTAATCGAAAAAGCAAAAAAAACTACAGGTTAAGAAAATAACTAAAAACTTGAGTCAAGACATTAAAATTATCTTCATCAGAGAGAACCACGAATTAATAGGTCGGGTCAAGACCTAAAAATTTGCGACAAGGCACATGATAAAAATAATTAAAAATCGAGTCAAGGCTTAAAACTATTTTTATCGGGAAGGATAACCATGAATTAATAGGTCGAATCAAGACCTAAAAACTTGGGACAAACCACGAGTAAAAAAAATAATTAAAAAGTCGAGTCAAAACTTTAAAATTAAATTTATCGGGAAAAAACACCATGGAAAGACAAGGTTTAAAATTTATTTAAGGAAAACACACATATTTTAAAATTATTTTTTTGAAAACACACCAGTGTTTAAAATTATTTTTGAAAAACACACAAGATTTAAAATTATTTTTGAAAAACACACAAGATTTAAAATTATTTTTGAAAAACATCCCAAGATTTAGACAACCAAGGTTTAAAATCATTTTTGAAAAACACAGGATTTACAACTATTTTCAACCAAAACACACACACAAAACACAAAACATATAGAAACACACAAAAACAAACATAAAACACACAAATAACCCCCAAAATATAATAATTACTTCTCAAAACACGGGCCTGCCAACTTCGGAGTTGGCGGTTGGCAGGTTTAGAGTCCAAGACTGCTGACATGACCGCTTGCTAGGTGGCAGTCACCATAACAAAACCCCTCTGACATGGTGGTGGCCATAAAACGCTTCAAAAACTGAACGATCGCCAACATCGAAGGTGGCGACTGCCACCTCTAAATGCGCATATGGGCCCAGGGACGCGCGGGTTGAGCTCACTTGCATCCTTTGCTTCTCTACCTAGCCATTTTGCTCTCTCTCGAACTCTCTTGACTTTTCTTGTTCTTTGCAACTTTTTGAGCTTTTTCCATCACTTCCTTCACAGGGCAGGCCACGGTGATGATATATTTGGGGTACGACGAGGACCTTTCGACTTTGATAGCTCTTCCCTTTGTGCTATTGGAGGAGCCGACTCTCGTGTGCTTGCTGGTGGGATCTCCGCACCTCAGCCTTCCACTGTTATGGGGACCATGGATATTCTCGCAACCGAAGCTGAGTGGTCTTTACTTCGTGCTACTGAGGACCAGGACAGAGCAGCACGGGCGGTAGCCGCAGCACAGGCAGCTACTGATCAGGCGGCAGCTGCCGAGTCCAAGATCGCCGATTTCCTGGATCCCCACGTTGGAGAGCGGCTTCCCATGCCTTTTGATCCACATAGTTATGCTCCAGCACCCCACCGTTTGGACCCATGTGGGATGAGGCACTACGAGCCTCCAGTTAATGCTGTTGTTGCGGATGTCCTCATCCGAGAGCCAACTCAGCATATCTCACACTAGCATCCCTCGATAGGTTTCCTTATCTCTTCTTTTCAGTATTAAAGCATGTTTTACCTTTATATCTCAAACATATATGCATATCTAGGATCCCCTGTGACTTGTTATGATGTGATGTGATATATATGATGATTGTATGCAAATGTTGAGATCTATTAATGAATTGGACATATAAAATATATAATCACAACAAACCTGGATATTGGACTGAAAAACTAGCTTAGGTACATGTGCAAAGGAGATTCTAAAATAGTAGGGACACTAAAGTTAGGGTTTATATGCAAACAATAAAGGGGGGTGGCTTTTCATTTTTTTATTTTTTTATTTTTTTAAAAAAAATCACAAAAATCTAAGGGGGTGGTTTTTAATTTTTATGTTTTAGAAAATCCCAAAGCACTAAGGGGTGATTTTTTAATTTTAGGAAATCACAAAAAACTATTTTTTAATTTTAGGAAATCACAAAAAACTAAGGGGTTTGTTTTTTATTTTGTATTTTTCTAGAAAAACATAAAATCTAGGGGTGGTTTTTTTTATTTTTTATTTTTTATTTTTTATTTTTTGGGAATACCATAAAATCTAGGGGTGATTTTTATTTTTTTTATTTTTGGGAAAAATATAAAATCTATGGCAATTGTTTTTTTTTTGTTGAAAAAAACATAAAATCTAAAATGATTTAGGATAAAGATTTGTCTGGCATATCAGGGCTTAGAGTGGCTAGTCTTCTAGAGCTTAAAAGAACCAAATAATCGTCACTCACACACGAACCTATGGTTGAAAAGATTTGCTTGGCGCACCAGGGCTTAGGGTACCTAGTCTTCTACGAGGGCATGCAAGAACCAAAGGATCGTCATACACATATAAACCTAGGGTTAAAAAGATTTGCCTAGCACACCAGGGCTTAGGGTGCCTAGTTTTCTATGGCTTAAAAAAATCGAAGGGTCATTACACACACACGAACCTAGGGTTGAAAGATTTACCTGACACATTAGAGCTTAGGGTGCCCAGTCTTCTACTAAGGCTTAGGATACCTAGTATTCTATTAGGGCTTGAAAGAACTGAAGGGTCATCACACATACACTAACCTGGGGTTGAAAAGATTTGTCTGGCATACCAGGGCTTAGGGTGCCTAGTCTTCTAGGGTTTAAAAGAACCAAAGGATCGTCACACGCACACACAAACCTAGGATTGAAAAGATTTTCCTGGCGCACCAGGGCTTTAGGTGCCTAGTCTTCTACTAGGACTTAAGGTACCTAGTCTTCTACTATGGTGTAAAAGAACCGAAGGGTCGTCACACTCACATGAACCTAGGGTTGAAAAGATTTACCTAGTGCGCCAGGGCTTAGGATGCCTACTCTTCTAGGGCTTGAAAGAACCAAAGGATCTTCATGCACACACGAACCTAGAGTTTTTTATTGCTTTCTGTATTTTCTATATACTACTTGATTTGACTGCTCTTATATATTCTACTCATCTTCTTCTTTTTAGGTTAGCCAGTACGTCCGAGGCTTTTGCGACTCCACCTCCGGTGAGGTGTTAGAGTGGTATTATGCCCTCCCTGCTCCTAATCGGGCTTTGGTGGATGCCTCAAGTTTTTCTCGGTTCATACCCCTTTTGGGTAGGACGAGTAACGACTGGGTTTGACTGACGGTCCTTGTAGAGATGTGGTGGGATACCACCAATACCTTTCACTTCACCACATTTGAGGCTACTCTAATGCCTCTCGACTTTGCCCTGATCACTGGCACCAGGGTCGGAGGAGTTCCCATTCCATTTGATCCATCCATCGCCTGCTTTACCGACGCATTGACTTACCTTCTTGGCATTGTTCCCGTCCAGATGGATAGAGACATAGTCAGGTATACATGGTTCTTCGAGCGCTTTCGCCACTTCCACTGCACCAAGCCTCGCACTTCGAGTGGGTCTCTCGTGGTTTTCTTCTTTACATGTTCGGTACCTCCTTATTTTCGAACAAGGAGAATACCGTGCATCTGCACTATCTTGGCGCCCTCACCCACCTCGACTGAGTTGCCACATATGATTGGGGAGAAACTGCTCTCACTACACTCTATGGTTTAATGCGGGCCTTGGCTAGGTTCTCTCAGGAGCTCAGCATCGTGGGATATAAGAGGGTCTGGGAGGTATGTTTCAGTTTCTGTATTCTTTTCAATCATTTCTTCTGTTATCTGTTCTTCTTGCTGACATTTTCTCTTTACAGTGTTGGACTTATGAGTTCATCGAGTTTTATGTCTCGGTGAACTCCTCTGCTGACCCTCTGGTTATTTCCCGTGCAGCTCGGTGGGCCTAAGGTCTGAAGGGAAAGAAGACTAGAGGAAAGAACATAAACAGATTTTAGGCATCTCTAAACTAGTTGACCCCTGACTAGGTACCACTTCTTGCTTTATTCTCAACTTATTACTAACTGTACTGTACACTATTCTTTATATTGCACTATTTACTGTTCACTGTACTGATCACTGCACACTGATCATTGTTCTCTGTACACTAAACACTGGACCCGATTCTGCACCATTCACTACTCACTATACTGATCATTGTTCTTTTATTCTCTATACTATACAATGAATTTCTACAGGTTCACTGAGATGTCTGGCGGGGGATAGTGAATAGGGCTGGCGAGGACTTGATGCACAGCCGCGGTGCCTCATCGATGCGAATCCTGCTAGAGGACCCTTTCTATCGAGAGTACTACTTGGCAGAGAGGGTGGTCTGCCAGTCACACGGCCTTGATTATTTTAGGATACCAGCTGCTCCCCCAGTTCATATGCGCAGGACCGACCACTTGAGCCGAGTCGACATGCTATTGGAGAAGATTGGGACCCATGCCATAAAGCTGCTAGTACCCAAGGGAAATTACATTGCATGGGCTCGGGCACACATGTTAAAACCACTGGGTCTTGGTCCAGCTGCACCTGCTGGCAGGAGGAGGGGACGAGCACCAGAGGCCATTCCTGAGGCTGCTGTTGCCGGAGCTGCTGGTGTTGGTGTTAGTGTTAGTGTTAGTGGTGCTGTTGTTGGTGCTGGAGCTGCTGGAGCTGGTGCTAGAGAGTTGATGGGTCTTGAGATCCCCTTGGATATTTAAACTGTGGTGTGCGGCTTCCCTTTCCCTCTTTTGATCCCAGTCCCATCGATGTCTGAGTTTAGAGCTGAGATTGGCCAAGTCTGTCCTTTATTCTTCCACCTTTCATTTAGTTACTTCTTTACTTGTTTAGTTTTCTTGAACTGCCTCTTTTTCTTCATAGATTAATTAGGCGTGGCTGGATCACATGATGCTAATTGTTACGAGTCTGACCGCAGGCTCTAGTCTAGGCGCCGGTTCAAGGCCACGGGTCCCATACCTCTTCCTGAGCTCGCTATTATCGAGGATCCATTTCATCTGCTTGGAGCTGCTCCCGAGTTGTATCTTCCCCTTCTGGCAGTGATGGTGATGAAAGTGATGATCTGGAGGAGCTGTTTGACTCATCCGAGGCTGGCCCTTTTGACATTAGCCCCTCTTCCAGCCGAGTCCAACAGAGACATTAGAGATCCCCTTTCTTTTTCATACATTATATTATATACATTTATACATTTTGATACATTTGGTTTTATGGGCCTGCGAGCCCCAGTTTATTAGTTATTAGGCCCGGGTGTCCCTATCTTACATACACTCTGATACATTTAGGCCTTTGTGCCATTCTCTTCTGTATATATTCATTTGTTTGCATGAATTTTCCTCATTTGCTGCTTAAACTGTTCTAGATGCATGATACATGTCTGAAAAATCACAGATTATAGAAATTACAAAATAACATGTTCGCCACTTTTGAACATGGTGGTCGTCAAGATATATAGCGGTGATCGCCACAAAGATTAAAGGACAGGTGGTGGTTGCCAGGTTTAGCAAAGTGATATCACTGTACTGTGTACTTTCATTATGGCGGTCCCTTACTCCAAGGTGGTAGTCGCCCCCATGCGTGTACTTTTTCTGAACTTTTTTACGTTCAGTCTTCTCATGCCTTATAAATACAGCACTTAGGGTCCCCATTTCCTGTCAGTTTCATCAAGATGGGTTCCTTCCATGGCCCACTTTTTGCATGGGTTGGGGAATTTTCCCATATCGAACGTCTAAACTTCGCCTCATTTGGCATTAATTCCTTATTCTCCCTGATGACTGTAAAGATCGACGGACCACTACTACGGGCTGCTGCACAACTATGGGACTAGCAATCTCATGTCTTTCATTTTGGCCTTCAGGAACTACGCCCTATTATAGAGGAATTTGCCACCATTTTGGATCTGACCCCAAGGAAATTTGTAGTTGTACCCACTTTCTTCCTTTTCAACCGTCAGCAAATAATACATCTTTGTGGTTTGTCCAAAATGGAGGCTTTCCTTTTGACTTTCGATGATTGCCTTGACATCCCATGGATCATAAATAAATTTTGTCCTACTGGCGATCTTAGTGATTTGGGCTTTCAGTTACGGCACAGCTATGCCATGTGTTTCTGCCTCATTGCTCGGTAGCTTCTCGTTCTTTTTGATGGACAAGTCTACTGCACACTAGTTGACATTGCGGGTCAGATGTGGTTGGAAAAAGACTTTGCCTCACTTGTTCTGGCCGAGCCACTGATTGACCTGGACGCTGTTCATCGCGGCGAGACTACTACCTTTGCTGGCAGTCCCTTGCTTCTTTAGGTAAACTCAACACCTTTCACACTGTTTTGCTAAAACACACTGCCTTTGATAGTTACCTCCCACTTGTCTCTTCCACGATCAATTCATCTACTCCCCAGTCCTCATAACTTCCATCGAGCTGGTAACGGCGAATCGTGAAGGGTATCTTCCTCTATTGGAGTTCCTTCGCTCCTCTATCTGTAGTACCACCTCCCACTTGCCTCTTGCACAAGTCTTCAACGATCAATTCATCCACTGCCTGGGCCTTTGTCAAGGGCGCCTTCTGTCGCACCGTCAAGGGGGTCCGTTTCATCTTAATTGTACCAAAAATTCTTGCATGCTCATTTTTTGTCATATACATTGATGTCTTCCGAGGTCGCCCTCTCAACTTCCTGGCCAGTCCCCTTCTACCCTTTTGTTTAGTTCAAGTTCGGGCTTCAAGGGCTCATCATCATATCCCCCATCCATCTCGTAATCCTCATCGGCCATTTGAGACTCCCTTTTAATCTGCTTTAATTCCTTGCACAGTTTTTCTCGTACTGATTTCTTTTTATCTTTACCTTTTTTAATCTCTATTGCAGATCTAGTTAATAGAGAAGGTGAACCTTATGCAGAAACTTCCTATAGATAGGTACAGTACTGTAGCTCTCCTCTACGGCCCTTACTATTAGATATGCAGTGCTGAGGCATCTTGGTGGTAGTATCTCTCTTCTCTGTCAGGCCCAGATATTACTTGGTAGTGTTCTTAGTGGTGGATCCCTACCATGACCTTGACTACTATAGATTACCCCGGTGTCCTGCTTATCGGTTTACGACTGTCCACTTTCTATTATCCACACCGGATCATGCGGCAGTTTGGTCAGAGCCAGATTATCTTTCACGGTGTTCGAGGCTGTTTATATTCGTCTTCACTATAAGCCCCATTTTTGGCAAAATATCAAGAGGCTTGGTTGTCTCATTCACTGATGGAGATGTAGGAGTTACAGCGCCCAGAGCTTTCCAACGAGTACAAGGCATGGTTGGTGCAAGATAGGGAGAAAATAGACAAAAAAAAAGGAAAATATGAAGCAAAAAGAAGGAAGATTTGAGGGACTCACTATGTTTTCGACATTTCATAGCTTTTCTTATTTTATTTAGAGTTTGGGACTTGTGCGCCCTTCCTTTATTTTTCAAAATTTTGTAACCAACGTTGAAAATGAAATATTCCACTTTATGTTGGAAAAGATTTCAAGTTATTCAAAGTTTTTCGAATTTTGTAATTTAAACAACTTTATTATCAAAATCCAAAAAATAAATTTACATTGATCTTGCTCAGATTCAGAGATGGTTAAAACAAATAGTATTGCCGAACTTCGTATAAGAAGCTGCCTACGTATCCCAAGAAATTCGAATCAGGCCATAACGTAGTTCGGGCTTGGTGTACTCTCGGGTGTTAACACTCTCCTTTTGTGATGCCCTAACTTTTGCCAAGGTCTCCCTTTCGGGTTTTCGGCCACGTGGGCTGCTCTAACTTTTTCTTGGGTCAACTTTCGATTTTTAACTCAGCGAGCTTTTATTTTATTTTATTTTTCTCTCAAATGTAGTATTTCTTGAGCTGGTCCAAGTTAATCGGTGTGGAGAACACATTGTCATCCAAAGTCATGATGATTATTGCACCACCGGTTATGAAGGTTTTTATTAGAAACGGCCCGGACCAATTTGACTTGAACTTGCCCCTCGGATCGAAGATGGGAGCCTTGATTTCTTTAAAAACCAAGTCACCTTCTCTGAGATCCTGGGTCTTGACCTTCTTGTTGAACGCTCAAGCTATCCTTCTTTGGTACCCTTGTATATGAAACAAGGGTACCAAAAACAGCTCTTCTATCTAATTTCTCTGCCATTCTTCCTTTAGAATACTAGCCTCAGCCACTACTCTTAATGAAGGGATTTTCACCTCAATGGGAAGGACGACTTCCATCCCATACACTAAAGAATATAGCGTGGTTCCTGTTGAAGCTCTAATCGACGTCCTGTACCCCCATAGTGCAAATGGTAGGTGTTCTGGCCAATCTTTATGTGAGCTAATCATTTTTTGCAGAATTTTCTTTACATTCTTGTTTGCTGCTTCAACTACCCGGTGGTTTGTGGCCGATATGGTGACAACTTATAGGCCACTATCTGGTATTTTTTAAAAAGTTCCAAGACCTCACCATGGAAGTGCGAGCCATTATCTAAGATAACCTCATGAGTCACCCCGTACCAGCAAATGATGTTCTGCTTGATAAACTTGGCAACATGTGAAGCTTTCAATACCGAGTAAGAGGCTGCTTCCACCCACTTGGTCAAGTAGTCGATGGCTACCAAAATAAACTCGTGCCCATTTGATGCCTTCGGTGTTACCCTACCAATCACATTAATGCCCCATACTGAGAATGGCCATGGCGACGTCAAGCTATACAGTTGAGATGGGGGGACGTGCATAAGGTTTGCATGAATCTGACACTTATGGCACCTTCGCACGAACTGTATACAGTCTGTCTCCATTATAATCCAAAAATATCCTTATCATAGGATCTTCTTGGCTAACATGTTTCCACTCATGTGAGGCCCACAAACTCCCACCCATATCTTTTTCATCTGCTCTCGTCTTTTTTCACTGTTGACACACAGTTTGTTGACTCCAGAATACTCTTGTTTGCATAATTTTTTCCTGCAAAGGACAAATTATGCAGATAATCTCCTTATTACCCTTTTATTCTTTTTGCTAACAAACTTGGGATATTCTCCTTTTTTCACAAAATTCTAAATGTTAAAGTACCAAGGGAGTTCGTCAGTGCTTTCTTCGATTGTAGCTGTCATCTCGTATGCTGGCTTTTTCTTTTGCTTGATTATCATTGGCCTCATTATGACCCCAGGTGGTATATTAATCATTGATGCTAGAGTAGCCAGTGCATTGGTAAACTTGTTCTGCAACCTTTGCACATGAGTGAAAACCACTGATTCAAAGCACGATATTAGTTTCTTTAGCTCTTGATGGTAGATAATTAACGTTAAGTCCTTAACCTTCCATTCCCCTCTTGCCTGTGAAACCACCAATGCTGAGTCCCCGATGACTTTCAGTTTCTTTGTCCTTAGTTCTAAGGCTGCCTCTAACCCTGCTAAGCATGTTTCATACTCAGCTTGATTGTTGGTAACTTCGAAATTGAGCTTCAGAGACAGAGGAACATGTGATTCGTCAGGAGTGACAAGAAGAACTCTTATTCCATAGCCATACTGATTAGATGCACCGTCAAAATACATAGTCCACTTGTCATCCTCAACTCCCATCAGCTGTTCATAAGGGAACTAGAATTCCATGTCTTCATCTCCCTTAACTGGTTGGTCGGTTAGAAATTCTACTACTGCTCTGGCATTGACTGACTTTCGGGTGACATACCTGAGATCAAACTCTGATATTAACAACAACCAACGGGCTAGCCTTCCTGTTAATGTTGACTTCTCGAACAAGTATTTTGACGAGTCCATCCAAGAAATTATGTTCACTGTGAAAGACAGCATGTAATGCCTTAGTTTTCAGAAAGCCCAAGCTAAAGCCCAACATGTCTTTTCTAGTGGCGTATATCTTATCTCGAACCCTGTCGTCTTCTTGCTCAAGTAGTAGATCACCTTTTTGGTTTTAGTTTCTCCCTTTTATGCCAGCATGCCTCCCATAGCTGAGTCAGTCACTGACAAATAGAGAATTAGTGGCCTATCAGGTTTGGAAGGAGCTAGAACAGGTGGGTTTTGCAAGTACTGACGCATGGCTTTGAAGGCGTCATGGCATTTTTGATCCCATTCAAATTTGACCCCTTTCTTCAGAAGACGGAAGAGCGGCTCACAGGTAGTTGGCAGCTTGACTATAAATCGGATGATAAACTGTATCTTTCCTAGAAACCCTCTGACTTCCCGTTCAATCTTTGGAGGAGGCATTCTCAGGATTGCCTTGATCTTAGAAGGATCGACCTCAATCCCTTGTTGAATAATCATGAATTCGAGCATTTTTTCGGCTGTGACTTCGAAGGCACACTTTCGTGGGTTGAGCCGCATTTTATATTTTTGATTCTTTCAAAGAACTTCTGCAATGCTTTGATATGGCCATCCTTATGTATCATGTCATGCAGCAAAGTAGTGGTAGCCCTTTGATAGGTCGCCCTTCCATTCTTCAAATCGAATGGCATCACATGATAACATTAAGTGCCCCATGGTGTAGTGAATGCCATCTTTTCTCTGTCTTCAAGGTCCATTAGGATCTGATTGTACCTAGAGAAACCATCCATGAATGATAAGAGAGCATGTCCCACTGTACTGTCCACTAAAATATCAATATGCGGCAGTGAAAAGTCATCTTTTGGGCTGGCCTTGTTAAGATCTCAAAAATCTACATAGACCCAAATGCGTCTATCTTTCTTCAAAACTGGAACGATATTGGCCACCCATTTCGGATACTCCATTACCATAAGGAATCCGGCATTGATCTGCTTAGTGATTTCTTCTTTGATCTTTAGAGCCCATTCTTCCCGTATCCGTCTTAACTTCTGTTTAATTGATTTAACATCAGGATGCAAAGGGATATGGTGTTGGACAATGTCGGGATCAATGCTGGGCATATCCTCGTAAGACCATGCAAAAACGTCTTTGAATTGTTTTAATAAAATTATTAATTGCTCACGTTCAACTGAAGATAATGAAGACCCAATTTGTACAATTTGTGGATTAGCTTCATTACCCAGATTAATTGAAAAACTTTATTCAATTATAGGTTAAGCGCATATTTCTTCTTCTCTTTTTGTTAAAATTTTTATTTTTTCAGGGACATTCCCGTCGAATTCAAAATCATCGAAAAGTGTATAAAATAAATCAAACAAAATAGAGTAACCAGAAATCTTGTTCATTTCATTAAAAAAAGAGGAGATTACAAGCTTGAAAGCAACAGCAAGGAAAGATGCATAGACAAATGTGCTCTCCAACACAGACTCACATGACACAAACTCGAGACATGCATTACAAGACTCTACGGACCATTTTTTATAATCCTTTGCGGCCGCATCCACGATAAGCCTGATGTAGTCAGCTGGTGTGTTGTAGCCCAACATCAAATAATCCTAGTCAGTTATGCACATCTGAGCCATCTTATCGCTAAATAAAACTCTTATGCCAACGCTGTCTAATTTATCCGCCCAGTCCTCTTCTTGAATATTCTCTTCTTTCTTTGTTACCTCTTCTTCCTCTATATTCGGCAACTTGTGGTTGAAGAAAATTTTCAACCCTAGCAACCGTTGATTAGTTTCCTCATCAAACCATGGCTCCGGGAAACCACGGTATGAAAAATATTCACCTTCCTTGACGAAGTAACCATTCAACATTCCCGAATACTTGACCTTCTTTCCTTTCTGCCTTATGTTTAACCGTTCCAAATCCTCGTCCGTCGGCTTGTATCTGAGGCCAAAATGTTGTGAGGTTGGCAACACCTGAATGAGCTCTGAAATTCCTTATTGCTTGTGACCCAACCCCATTCCCAAAAAATAAGACATACGTCTCATCATTGTAGCCGCATAGGGATTGATGTAGCTCTCTTCCTCCTTTATTAGCATTTGAACAGCCTGAGCCTCATCGAACTGGAACCCACATAGTGATACATCCCCTTCTCTATGCTGGATTTCCAAGAGAGTCGAGCCATCTTTTCTTAGGGGTTGAATACTATCTTCTCCATGGATGGTTAAAACTACCCCATTCTTAATTAATTTCAGCTTCTGATAAAGTGTAGAGGGAATAGCTTACACCTCGGGGTCGTGGAGCCAAGGTCGCCCCAACAACAGATTGAAAGATGCCGAAACATCAAGCACATGGAACTCCATTGAGGTTTTCAAAGGCCCAACCGACACAGCGAATGATACCAGTCAAAGTACATCCCTCATTGTATTATCATAAGCCCGAACTCCTTGATTACTGGGCGTGAAATGCTCCAGCTTCATTCCCAGGTAGACTGCAGTACAGAGTGGGCAGACATTCAATGCTGAACCATTGTCGATAAGCATTACCGAAACCCACTTCTCTAGACACTTGACGGTGATGTGCAATGGCATATTATGTTTTCTCCCTTATAATGGTAAATTTTTATCAAAAAAAGCAATCACCTTAGGCTCTACAGTTGGCAGTATTAACCCAATCAACTATTCGGGAGTTGCGTCTATCGATACATTAGCCATATCCAGAACCTTCAACACGGCTTACCGGTGCTGGTGTGAAGCAATTTGCAAACCCCAGATGTTGATGTTGGCCTGAGTCTTTTTTAGTTGCTTCAGTACAGTGTCATCTTCTTCTTCTTGCTCTTTCTCCTTTTCTTTTCTGCTAACTTTCCCCTTTTCTGACTGAGCCGTATTAAAATTTCACGCACTCCTAGTCAAATGTTCTACCCCTTCCTCGGGATCCCATAATCCTGGTATTGCGTTCTCGGATTATCTGACCTCAACAACGTGCGGAGAGCTTTTAAATTCCCACAGATTGTCCAAATTGACACACTCTGGTCTTTTCTTCCTTTCTTCTTCATTTTCTATTGCCCTTTTCTTCCTTTCTTCTTCATTTTCTATTGCCCATGTGTTGTCGATATCATCCAGCCCCTAAATAACTTCCTCGATGTAATCTACTTGTTGTTATCAAGCAGTCTAGAATTCAGTCCACTCGTCTCTGTCTGACTTTAGCACAATCTGAACCAGTCAGTAGGACTATATTTCACCAACATAAAGCTGCTCCTCAAAAAGTTGAGGAAGAGCAATGCCATCTAGCACATGGCCAAATCTATACGGCCGCACTAAGTAATCTAACAGCCAGCCATCATCCTCATTATGTTCTTCCTGGTTGTTAGACTGAATCACCATTTGATATCCTTCTCAAGCATCGTCATTCTATTCTTCCATCATGTCCCAACCATTTCCAGCCATAATCAGTGAACAAGATGACCGATCCTCAATAGCTAAAACACATGGGCGCAGTAGATATGCTGAACAAATATACCGACTAAGATCTTCTGATTTCCCCAAATAAATACAATTCACCCTGGCCTGTTTAACATGATTCAGCAGCAGATTGATTGTGATGTTTGGCTTCTGAACAGCGGAGGAAAGTGGAATGACCTTGTTGTCAATTAAATCCTAGATCTCATGAGGTAACCTCATGCATTTATCGGTCAAATTCCCATGACCTTGGTGATAAGCACAATATAGGGAAGCATTGTATCTCAAAGGTAAGGGATCGGGTATAGGCGTAGGATCCAAAAGCTTGATTAGCCCCTTCTCGATAAGTCGATTCAGAACTGTGAATAACGGAATGTTGAGGGGAGTAAACATCTCCATGGCATCCTTTGCTGTGATAATTGGTTATTTTCGGGTGGCGGTGTAGAAGGTGAGGAATTTGGTTGTTTGGACTGAGGGTTCAGAAGGTTAACCTCGTTCGAATGAGAAATAAGATTGGCAGAGGTGGACTGGTTTTGATTATTTGTGGGGAAGGATCTTCATGGTTTCTGACTAGGCTTAGACTTTTCAATGTCCCCGGATTGGATTGCGTCTTCAACTTGAACCCCGACATTGAACAGCTGCTAGAAAGTAGAGAGTGGCTGTGTGATCAAATAGCGCTTTAAAGGAGGTTGCAAATTATGAGACCCTGACCCATTTTTTTTTTCGGTGTTTTCGGACGCGCGTTATATGTTTTCGTCGCAGCATGTTTTACTGCTTTTGATGCATGATCGGGCTTAGATATGCATGCGGGGTAGGTTCCCGAGGCCATGGGCCGTTGTGGCACGATTCTCGAAAAATTTTAAAAAAAGATATTTTGGAGGCCTATAAATATCTAGAGTTAGATATTTTCATAAAAATATTTTCCAAAACTTCTCCAGTAAGTTTCTCATTTTCTCTCTGCCTTCTCTCTAAGTTCTCGGGGGCCCGGAGCTCGATTTTCAACGATCCAATAGCAGATCCTTGCTTTTGGCATCGAGGGCTACACAACCATCCGGTCAGATTTCAATTTCAGCGAAGCTCAATTTTGCACGTGGTTCGAGACATCGAGTTTTTAACTCACCAAAGTAGGATTCTAAACCCTACTGCTGTATAAGGGTGCTGTGGGTAAATGTGTGTGTTTTTAATGGGTAGATCTCTGTAAATTTGATTTTGTATCATAGTTGGTTTTTGAGTTAAAAATTGGGTTTTTGTTGGTTCCGGTGGATGGAATCGGGTGTCGAGAGTTTCTTTCGAGGTCTTAGTGTTAGGCCTGGATGTACACGTGTTTAAGGATGTTCAAAGGGAGTTTTGAGGCTTCGATTTAAGGGTTTGGAGGTTGAACCCGTAGCTCGATCAGTTTCTGGGTGGGTTCAGTCGACTGAACTCATAGGTTCAGTCGACTGGATTGTTGTTCTTGAGGTTCAGTCGACTGGACCTCGAGGGTCAGTCTACTGGACAGTGCATTGAGGGGTCTTGGTGGTTTTCAGTGAGTTTTTCAGTCGACTTGAGGTTGGGTCCAGTCGACTGAATTCTGGGATGTTTTGTTGATGGTTCGGTGGTTGGGTTTTGATTTTCGATTGATATCCTATGGTATTCAATTGATTAATTTATGAGAATTACTTGATTTAAATACCTATAGAATTCTTTTGGGGTTTGGTCGGTTGTGTGGTGGTTTTGGGGGTCGTGTTGTGGCCTCGGGTGTGCGTTTGAGTGTCGCCCTTGTGGGTGATGTGCATGGTAGATGCGGCTTGTTGATTCACGGTTAAGTGCGCGGTTTGTTGTTGGGTTTGTGTTGGAGCGGGTGAGCGTCGTGGGCCTGTGATGGTCGTGTTGCGAGTGTTTGGGCCAGTAGTGGTCGTGTGGGTTATCCCCGTGGGTGGATGTCAATTTTGGGCGTGTGGCGTCGTGATGTGGTTTTATATGGTTATGTGCATATTTATAACTGTTTATTTATGTACGAAATAGGTAAGTGGATTACGTGGTTGTGATATCAATCGTTATATGTAACGTGGTTTATGCCTTAAAACCTAGAGTTTTATAGGCATGTGACGTGGTTTGTGGAACGTCGTGTTGATACATGGTTATATGCTTTAATTCTTTGTTTTGGTTTGCATGTGTATGAAATGGGTTAGATGAATCTGTGATCCAATAGATGTAAATCCTGGTTATTGATGCACGTGTGCGTGTGTGGGTGAACGAGGTAGGCTGTGAAAGCCGATGAACAAGATAGGCTGCGAAAGTCGATGTATTTGGGGCTGCGGTCCTACGGTGAAAGTCCGTAAAGATATGTGTTGTATGGGTTGCGTGTGTGGTGTGCAATATCTGACGGATTAAAACGAGATCCTGAAGAGGCACGTGTTCATGGATTGCATGTATTGCATTTAGGGACGGATAGACCAATTTTCTTAAAACTGTATTGTTGGCCTACGGGAGTCGAAATACTGTATTATCAGCCTATGGGAGTCGAAATACTGTATTATCGGCATATGGGAGTCGTAATACACGAATCGTTTTCAGGGCTCTAATGAGTCGACAAATGGTTTTTATCCTCGCTTCCCCTTGCATGTTAAAATGATTTTCTGGCTCTGGTGAGTCGTGATCTAAAACTATTTTCAAATTATTTTACTGGGTTGAAAGATAGTCAAAAATTGCACTTCGTTTATCGAGCATGTTTAGCTTGTACTGCATGTGTTGTTTAGAATCTGCTGAGCTTTGGCTCACGGTGTAGGATTTTTGCTTTTCTTCAGGTACCGGTCACGCTAGTTGATCTGGAGGTGCTGAAGAGGTGGAAGCGCTGTAGTCTTCCTTTTTGCTAGTTTTGTTATATGTACGCTTATAACATGTCCTTGGGCGTTGGTGCCGTGTAATGTTGCCGTTTGGCATTTATATACAATGCATGTATGGTTTAAATTGAGAGTGTATTCTCGGGTTGGGT